>JAYKAV010002264.1:969250-1062775 GCA_035582835.1 Phoebastria nigripes | reverse complement strand
TTCTCTCCTTTCTTTTCTGCCTTTGTTTTGTTTTTATCAAGTCTCGAACGCTTAGCTGGGAACGCGCGGAAAGAAAAAGCTACGAACTGCAATACGGATACACAGGCTTTCTAACAAAAGAGAAAATAATAAGTGAATCAATCACTGGTACTCGGTCAAAACAAACTTGCTGTAATTAGACAATGGGACGGGGAAACACAGCGGCTGCTGCGAGACAAGGCCAGTTTGTGACGGGGGTTCGAAAYGTGGTGGTTATCTCGCACCCGATAACTCCCGCATTATTCACATTTATTTTATAGCTCCCATTTTTACAGCTGTATTTTCTTCCAAATATTCTCACGCAATAAAGTACTGACTCCCACGAAGTCATACTGCTTTGTTGAACTTCTGGGACTAAACAAGCGCTCAGGGTGTTTCGTGTACTGCACTTGCTCTCTGAAAGAAGCTGGTCCTCTTTCCACCCCGGACACCAGCTAGGAGCATTGCCCTCCTCTTCACACTCACCGACCTCCCAGTGGCAGCTGACCTCAGCAGAGATTTTGAACTTTTAGCAGGCCAGCCTATGCTGGGTCTTCCCCCGCATGTAATCTTTCTGTCCGCCCCCTCCACTTGGCCGCCCTGCACCCAGCAAAGCGGAGGGCAGCCTCGGCAGCGGTGCGGATCCAGGCAAGGGCAGCCTGCGAGCAGCCAGACCGAACTCCGTCTTCCCTGTTGCTTCTGCCGTGCGCTCCGCTTCTGCTAACAGACCCCAAGATACCTACAGCCGGAGTATGCTTTACGCCTCGTTATTAGCAGCTTTCAAAGGCATTCTCATCAAAAATTGCTTTCTGGACCAATTCTTTCTCCTCCAGCTTCTTTTCACAGGTTTCTGTTAAATTTAATCAGTTTTTCTTTCCTCTCTAATAGTCGTCTTTTCTCACAGTTTGTGAGACCGATATTCCTGTACTGTGTAGGACAGTGCAAGTCCCTTCTTTCATTTCTGGAGAAGAGACCTTTACTGCAATTATCAGCTGGAACAGTAATTGTTGATACTTTTAAACTTTTTTTTTTACCAAGGCTAAAGTAAGAGCTGATTTTTTTTCTTGAGGACTCCACTTTTCACACGCGCATGCACGCACACACAACACCCAAATTGCCTTTGTTTTTCCCTAGTAGTGGAGAAAAAAAGGAACCAGTGACTCAGAAGGGCTAGTATTATTTCCTCTGTACACCAGAGTTTAAAAGTAATTCTGTGAAAAAAGGCTTCCTTAAAAACTGCTGTGATAAAACAATGATTAAAAATCCCAGCAGCTGCCACTGCTGAGAAACAACTTTTTAATTTTTCTCTTTTTTGTTAGTGTTGCACAGCAGGGCCCTTTTTGTGTATTTATTTAATCGTTTCCTTTTAGGACCCACAAGTTAAACCTGTTCATAGCCAAGGAGTCTGGTTCAGCACTTAGGTGAAGTTTAGTGAAGTCCTGTGAGTTTTGTGCATATTCATCCAGGCCAGATCCTGTGGTTAGATCCATGCAGCAAGAGACTTTCACCGACACAAAGACCCAGATTTCAGGGCCAGCACCGAAGAAATGTCATTCAGCCAAGGAGAGRGATCCTCTTGGTGGCACGTAGATGAGCAGCAGTTTGATGAGGAGAATCCAGATCAAAGGACATCCTTGGAAATCCATGTAGTATCCCAAGCTGATGGGGTACTAGAATTACAAGAAGTATTTTCCTTACAAAACGACATGAATTTCTAGGTCTCTGTCCTAGGCAG
Source organism: Phoebastria nigripes (assembly GCA_035582835.1). Taxonomy (NCBI): domain Eukaryota; kingdom Metazoa; phylum Chordata; class Aves; order Procellariiformes; family Diomedeidae; genus Phoebastria; species Phoebastria nigripes. The sequence goes on along the minus strand of JAYKAV010002264.1, from coordinate 1,061,022 downwards.
GTGTAGTCAGCGGCTGAATAAGGGGTCACATTCATGTCATTTCATCAATCCTTTTCTCAAAAAAAACCCACTTTTTTTCCATTTATTTTTCATAGCAGTTTCTTTCATTTTCCTTGCCTTGGTTTCACGGGCATGATTTTCCTTTACGTTTCTATCCAGTCAGAGATAATGGCCAACATTTTCTCGGGAGACAAAGCGTCTTGGCTGAAGCAATCTTTGTGCTCCCAGCATGGCTACCAGCTCAGTGCCGAGAAACACCTTGCTGGCTCAGATGAAGGTTACTGAATTGCAAGTTGTGCGTAGGTCTTAAAAGCAAAGTTCTTTAGATCATGAGAGTCTGTAATAGGACATAAATGGACATTTCATCTATAAAATGCCTGCTCATACACCGTCCTCGCACCAAAGCTAATGCATCAAAACCTGCAATGGGTTCTGTGTGACAATTTATTCCCCTGGTTACAGAAAATAATGTCTTGTATTATCAGTAGTTTTTCTATAGTACTTACATGTTCCACTAAGGTATCTCGCAAACTTGTACTGTGAGTTTTATTATCTGTTTATATTATTTCAATAAAAAGTGTTACAATATTTTGTATTTTCTTGTGTTTAAATGGTCATGCATTTAATTTCCTTGTTGTTTAGGTGCTCACTTTATTTCTCTCAACCTTAAAAAAACCTGTAATAGCTGGGAAAAAAAGGCATGTTGAATGCTTTAGTTGCAAAGATCAGCAAAAGTAGAGAGGGCACACATCTCTGTTGTTTGGGATCATTTTTATAGGGTTAGTGTTCATATTTTTAAAYAAAGATATTGATCATTTGCATAAAACATACTTAGCCTCTTTCACTGAAGGATATGAAATAAATTTAAAAGTACTGATTACGAGCACAACTCCCTGAGGAGATGAGGACTTTTTAGGTGGCATGGTGGTACTATCTGTTAAGAAGGCTAGCCAGAACTTCTCCATTCAAGACACTGTTTTGCTTGTAAGAACAAAATTAATATTTTAGGGTGAAATGTTTTGTGCCAAGCATCTGCTTCTGGCCCCCACTGTGCTTTATCCCTCCCCTTTCAGCTCACATCCTCCACATGCAGAAGCACAACTCTGGGGGGCTGTGAGGAAACTCATTGTCTTCGGCACGAGGCAAATGTTCTTAAAGAACATCAGAAATCCATGTCTGCACTGAACGGGAGGACTGCGTTGGGCTCGGAGGGCACCCGGACCCTTCTCATTGTCTGCCACAGACTGGGGAAGTTGTTTGGGACTGTAAGACACAGCCTGCAGGGACAGGGCATGGCAATTTTGCAGTGGGGTGGAGGGAGGACTGTTTCAAGCCCAATCCCAAGCAGACATTTCTGGGGGCATTTGCAGAGCAATTAAACTCCAGTTTACCATTGGAACAGGGACTTTCACCCCCAGTAAGCCCATCTCACATTTAAGTGAATTACAAATCTCTGAAACTATGCCAAAAACGCTTATAAAAGAGGACGATTTTGTCAGATTAATTCCTGAGAGATTCTATCCATGCCAGACATACTCCATCACAATTGAAAAGGGCTTTCCTGGCAACTGAAAACGGAATTCAGGTTATCTAAATGTAGGTTTCTACACTGCAGCTGTACTTGTGTAAGTCTGTTGGAAGGAAACAAGGAGATAAATGGGATAAGGACTATGTGAAAAGATATTGGGAGGGGGAGTGAGTGGAGCTGGGGATAGGTGTGCAGGCAGTTTGGGAGAAAAGTTTGGACAAGAAGCTGGAAGGTGGGAAAATGGGATTCACTCAACTTGTTGAAAAGCTTGAGGGGAAGAGACTGAGCATGATTTGGTGAGAAAATGGGGAGCTGGATATGGAGTAGGTGTTAAAATTATGTAGAGAAATGCAGCTTGGAGGAAGAGGGTAATGTAAGTCCAGATTAGGGGTGAAGATATGCACAGTTTGTGCCCAGAAGTACACTCCACCTAGAGAGTGGAAGGAAATCCAATACTCCTAGGTCTGCTGAGAGTCAATATCCATGAAATCGACCACATTGGCCTCGCAAGATATCTGCATTGTGAAACTATCTTTATTTGTATGCCCCACATGACTCGATGTATTCAGTGAAGAGGATGAACCTGCTGAGCTAACAAGACAAACACAGTAATCTAGTATTCCTACCCATTAACTCAAGTGGCTAATGTTTTTGTGATTGATGTCCACCATCCAGAAAGCACTACTGATGGCTGTTCATATGACACAAAATGACATTTCTGGGTGGGATTTTTTTTCAGTTTATTGTCTTAGAAATAAACCAAAACATGGTGAAAGAACTTTATAAAAGTCTGTCACTCAGAGACTGTGAAACATCACAATTAAGGCTACCTCCGAGAGCTCTAATTTGCCCCTGTGCCTGTATTTTAAGAAGTCTTTAAATTGGCATCATCACATTTTATTTTTTTCCCTTGCTTCATTCAATTCGTGTTAAGGCTGATGCTCAGTTAACAAACAGATATTCAATATTGTTGCGTCCTCACTGTTCTGTGTATGGCCCAAATTCTTACTGTGTATCATTCAAATCCTGCTCTGAGTACAGAATTATTAATTTCCCCAAGGGCTTCTTTGTAAAACTTTCCTAAATATTTCCCGGACAGTAGTGAGTTCACTTTCATAACACCTCTGGGAGAGGAGTGTCATTATTCCCATTTTACAGTTGGGAATAATGGCACAAAGAATGTGGGGCCCAAAGTATTCACTAGTTTGGGATGTTCGGTTTAAGAACAACAGGACCAAGTATTTATGAGCATGTAGCATTCTACAATAAAATTACAATTTACTTCAATTTCAGTTGTGAGTGCTTATTGCTTCTGTAAATCAGACTCCAGACACCCATAACACAAGAAACACACAATTATTGACCACCTGTTCAGTGACTTGCCAAGCACCCCACAGGAATTCCCTGACAGATGCACAGATACAGTAAAATTCCCTATGGTTGCATTCAGCTCCCTTAACCATGACACCTTCTTTTCTTTTTTTGCAGTCTCTTTTCTTGGCCACTATGCATGGGATTATTTCATCAAACTTGAACCACCTAGAAGTTAGCCCTGAGCTGGTCGTCATGCCTCTCTGTTGGCAATAGGGAGATCGGCTGAATCACTAAACCTCTGTAAAGATAAATGGGATGGGAGAGTAGGTGCCTGTCTTTTCCCACTGACTACAGAGAGATCCCAGACTAGTTTAGAATAAACACCCAGCATTTAGAAGGTTAATTTATGGTAAAATAAATCCTTCCCAGTATAACTTTCTTTTCTGTAAGAAAATAAATAGAAAGCAGGATCCTCCACAAAAATCTGATAAACGCCCAGCGCCCAGGTTCACTCTCTTAACTAAATACAGCAAGAGTTACATATGTGGAGCATACAAATTACAACGGTCTCATAATGCATATGTCCAGTAGRGGTAAATTAAGCCATAATCCCAGCCTTAGATCAGTCTATATAGCTTCTGAAAGTAGTTTAGTCACATTCTTTCAACATTGGTTTTGCAAGTAAAACCCTGCTTAACTCAGGCAGGGCATGTCCTTGTCTCAGTCCTCCTTGTCATCTCTTATGTACATTACTGCCTGTATTGTCACATTTTGTGATAACAATAAAGGAATCCACATTCCGTATCATAACAGAGGGTGGAATTTTCAATCCACAGAGAATCAGTTCAAATTCAAAGCCCAGGTCCAACTCTTTGCTAAAGGCTATATGATCAGTAACCCTTAGATAAGACAGTCCACAACATGGTCAAAGCACTGAGCTTGAATCCAAATTTTGGGGGTGGCTAGTAAATCAGTTCTATCATAAGTGCCTATGTTCTCTGTTTAACTAATGGAGAGAAGTAGATGGTTTTAAAGAGCTCCAGAAAGCAACTCTGCCTACCTAAATCTAGGCATCTGGATCTCACTCCACACCTGGAGTCTGACCCTTAGAATAACAAAAAGCAAAGTGCTTGACCCAGCCTTCTCCAAGTGAAAATCATGTTGAGTGTATGATATTGACACAACACTGAAATCTGTCAGTAAATTCTAGTGCTTTGGAAAAAGCTGTCTCAAGATCCCATAAATGCCAACAAAGTCACAAAAATCGGTAGAGATGCCAGCACAGCCTTGAGAAGAGATTACACCTGAATGTTTGGAATGAAAGAGCTATCCAACTTCAAACAAAAGTAAATGTGTACTGCTCATTTGTCGTTACCAGTCCTCTACATGGATTTTGCAGCTTGGACAATTTACAGTTGCTGTATCAAGTGTCTTAGCCAACTCCATATGTTGCCTTTGTACTTTTACTGGTATAAAATGATAGGGTGCTCTCCAACAGCAAGATCTTACACTACACTGGCACAGATGTAGTGTAAAAACAAGCCCAGTTATGCTGGTCTGAACACCTGGTGCATCTCCAGATATCCACAACTGACTGCACAACAACCAGGTGCACAATATCAGCTACACACCTGAGGTGTATCAGCTATAGAAAGTGGTAGACTGCAGCTGCTGCTATCTCCTGTGGCAAAGAATGCATGTTCRTACCACAAAATCCGAATAATAGAGCAGAGCACAAAAGGTAGGAAAGCTGGTATAATGTTCAGGGTGGGTTCCAGCTGAGTATGTGCAAACACAACACACAGAAAAACWCATCAATTTCTCACTGATGAAATCCCCCAGGCTGACTCTTCATATATCAGATCAGTGGAAAACTTCATCAAACGCAGGACAGAGTCAGGTAGGTCTTGTCAGGATTTACAAAAGACACAGGAATACAGCTCATATCCAATACAGCATTGCCTCTGTGTGCTCCATTTATTTTTCCTAAGACTTTGTACAAAAAGGTGCAGCCAGAGTAATCCATTTCATGGGTTAAAAAAGTGAATCTTTTCCAACATACAATATTTTTTATTTCACATTGTCTTCAATCTCTATGTCTTCAATGTGCAGGGATAGTTGTCTGCCTTAAATCTCATGTACGTATGCATCATGACTTCTTCATAAAAGGACTGTAGAATGTTGAATAATATGTAAATTTTATGTTGTAATGAATTGGGTCCTAAGATCTTTAAAGGTCAGACACCTGATATAATACATCATGTTCTTTAATATCAACTACAAAATAACCGTAATAAATTTTACCACTACCATATCCTCACACGCTGTTACCCACAAAGAAGCACCAAAGGAAATGTGTCATTTGTCAAAACATGTAGGGAAACTGACGTGTGTACAAGTAATTTTGAAAGTATTGCTAAAGTTAGGCATAGTTATACAAGTTACAAGGTTGACTTTCGAGGGAAGTAACACATTGCCAACGAGCCTGTTGCTTAAATTCTCTAGAAGATTCATAAAGCCACAAGGCTATTTCTTTTAAAGTCAACTCACATCTAATGAAATGCCTGTTAAATTAAAACTAGGTAGCAGAAGCTAGACACATGGTAAATTGAAATTATTGCTATTGATGCGGAGTAAACAAAACAAGAAGCTGTAACTAGCAAAACAGTTCATTTAGGCACAAATTCAGTAAAGCCTTTAAAAGCACTCTTTAGGCCCAAAAGTTAAACATGTGTTTAAATACCTCACTGAACAGGAAAGTCATAGACATATGTTTCAATTTAAGCACATGCTTAAGTGTTTAATATAAGAGGTACTGAGTGGTTAGGTTCAATAGGTATTTTCTTAGCAGAAATAACTCCTAGCAATATTAATGTGAACGGGAGGAGAGGTGGACAAAAATGTGAAATATACACCAGAATTGGCATGCTGTGATGACTGGACCCGAGACTCCTTAGGCACACCGCAGCGTCAAAAAGGATAGGACAAGCACAAAAAACTATGCGGCTCCCTGGCAAAGTTTGACAAAGATAGTATGTAAGCTAATTTACTGCTTCTTCACAGTCTGCACAGGTAGACAGCAAAGCCAAGGGCAAGCAGTACATATACTCACTGCTTTCTTATCTCGACCAATTTCTGCCTACCATTCCTGTCTTCAAAATGTGAAGGCAGTGAACCAGTTACAAGCTATGTGAGTGGCAAAATCACCAAACTGTACTTTATAGAAATAATAAAAAATAGGAAGTGTCCCTGACCTTCTCAAAGATAGCAAAAGGAAACACAGGAATGTGGCAGACCTTGTCAGCACAAGAAAAGATGTGTCCAACCATAGCTAACACCACCAATAAGGTTTTGTCACTTAACTAAAGGGAACTTCTTATTAAGCCAATAAATGGTTTGTTGTTGTGCTATGATCACCATCATGCAACGCTAGCAATATGGTACATGTTCCTGGTCTTCTGGTATGCTCCTCCTCATATGACTGATCTTCCTCCCACTGATGTAGGATAGGACTGAGTAGGATTTTGCTTCAGATTCACTCACTTAAATTTAGACACATCCAATGTAGGTATCTACTTGAGAGTTGGGTGTCCAAGTTCCAACTACAGAAAAAGCCAGGGCTCAATTCAATTGCATATGTGGCAGTTTCTAGTGCCAACTGAGTCACTCTGGAGCATCCCAGCAAACCTCACACTGCTACTTCAGAAGGTCTCACCTGAAACAGAGCTGGGCATGTATGCACGGGGTATGAACGGGGCAATTGACTATACTGTGAGCTTAAACACCTAGCTCACATATGGATGTCTGCAATGTAGGCATATACATGTAGAGAACAGAGTCTCAAGGTGACTTCCACACTTCCTGTTCCTTTGGTAAAACCTAGTTAGCCAAGACCAAATTGTTCATCACTTACAAATAATGGCCTCCAAATAGACTGTCTCCTGCTGTGAATATCCACAACTCCACACCCCAGGCAGGGATGGTGAATGAACGGGCTCAATTTCAGCCCTAATGAACAACTGCTTCCTCATTAACCACAAACAAAGCCCCAATGACCAGCTCTTGAACAGCTAAAGCTAGGAGGAATGAATGTGATGCTTAATTTTATGCACTTTGTTATTGTCACTCATAATGTGTTGTTATAGTCTGGTTCTATGGAGTTGCAGTCATGGTCAACGGCAGAAAAATAGTCCCAGAAGAGAAAGCCCCTCTGAACAGAAAGCATAGAAGAGGGGTCCCCCTCTTGCAGCAGGAAGAGATAGGCCTGAACAGAAACAGCATGAGAAACAGGGAAAATCAATGAGATTTCACAGTCTGTATATTGGGCAGATTATACTTATCTACCTTGCAAAAGTCTTCAGAAAATTGCTATTTAAATCTGTGCAGGGGATGAAACGTGCAAATTGTTACTTTTATACATATTTCCTACGTCACTGATTCTTCCTTTGATATCAGCATATAACCATCATGTATTAAAGAAAGAAAAGACTCCCCATCAGTGTAAAACAGATGTATAATATAGGGTTAGCACCTGAAGAATATAATTTTAATTTTGCCATTTCATAAAGAAGCCTTAATTCATAAATGTTAATGACACTGGGGAGTAGCAGTCTTTTCCCCGGAGAAAGATTAGACCTTATATCATATTGTATATTCTTGGACACAGTTTCAACCTGGTTTTTATTATCATGTACATTTGATGATTTTTTAAAAGTTGATTCCCTTCCACTTAAGGAAAAAATTTTCATTTACATGAAAATTTAGGATTTTACTATACATGACATAAACATAAATTTTATTTTTGTTATTTTAAGTCGTTGCAGTTCACTGTCAAAGAGTGTGTGCATACAACAAATTTTTTCACTCACTAGTGTTGTTTACCACAATGTGTGATGCACAATCTTCTAAAACAGTTTCCAACATTTTAAATTAATTCTAATATAGGTTTATCAGTTCCTTGTTATGGTGCAGAACTTATATTAAATTCTGTGATCCATAAAACCTTTTTTTGAATGACACATAGTTTAGTTTTTCATTTAGAGGCTATAAAAGTGTTCACAAAAGTTATGTTGGAAAAAAAATGATTGAAAGTGCTAAAACACTGTACAGAATATAAAATCCTTTCATAGACTTTTTATGATACATGAAACATGAGTCTTAAAGGTTTAATGTTACTGACTTTTATACAAGGCTTTTTAATTCTTGATTCCAGTTATGGTTCTGCAAATGAACTGTGACATTAAAAAGAATCAGGCTGGAACTGCCTTAGCTCTCTCTCTAGATGAGTTTCTCCTGGCCATGAAGGGTTCACATAATCTGCCCCACCCTGCCCACGTCTGGTTAGCACTAACTTGCTTTAGCAGCAGCCAAGTGTAAATCCTGCACTGCATTAAATCTGCCTAACACATCGCATCCTACTCAAACTCGTCATTAAGGTTAGGTGGGCTTATAAATTATTAAGAAGGGTGAAGTGTTACTTAATTTCCCTTTATCTTAATATTTAACAGTGTGCTACAACAATTGGGCACGTGATTTAATTGACTGAATACAGAACCAGCACTGGTACATACAACAAATAGAGAGAGACGAAACCAGTTATTCCATTATTTACGTAGGGGTGAAGAAGCTCATGCTATTGGGACCAGTGGAGGAACAGGTTCTTACACCTTATAACAGCTAAAGGAAGCCAAGTATTCACACATGGACCACTCTCCCAGCTCAGCAGATTTTCTGGACTCTCCAAAGGAGTAGCGTCACACATTTTCTGGGCCCTTCTGTAGGTGGATCTGTCACTAGATGACAATTGTACGTGATATGCTCCCAGCCAAATGCAGACACGACCAGGTTGGAGGGGGTTCCCCAGCACACCAAGTGACCTGCRGTACATATACCACATTAGGGACTACTAATGGGGGAAGGAGCTGCAGTCATAGCCTCCTTGAATCCACCTCTGCACAGGTACTTGGGATAATCACATTCTGCCTGAAAAGCAGTTCAGCTCCATTGGCCCAAGAACTTAGGGAGGCATGAGAGTGACTGAACCTAGGTTTTGTTTGACCTGGACATTTGCGGCTGCCTGCTTCAACAGCTGTATCTGAGCAAGTTGTCTATAGAATCAACACAAAGAAAAAGGGTGTGACTAAACCCATCCTGAAATAAGTATCTTACACCATTAGAAATGCCTATTTCTCTCCACTGAGTACAAAAGCAGCTAGGACGACTAGGTCAGATGTAGATGTATATATTGGTACATAAGAGGGATCTTGGCCTTTGCGTCACTTCAATCTGACAGCAGCCAGTTGAGAGATCAGAGCAGTAGCAGACTGTGCCCATGCACGAGCTGTGTCTTGCAATTATTCCTCTTCTGCTATCAGCAGTCAAGAGAAAACACACGTGATTGCATCCATAAAAGTAAACAACATAGGATAAGACCAATTATTTGGCCCTGTAGGCAAGAAGCATGCCGCTGTTTGCATCTATACAGYTAAAATCCCTAAAATAGCCTTGTCTCTACTTCTTACTGAGAAGAGCCCTTGGCTCATGCAGAACTCTGCCCAGCTATCATTAGAGATAGAGATAGAAAGCTAGTTGGCATGGTTCCTTGTTCGCACAAGTGGACAAGATGGGTGATTCTGGACTATGCTTAAGCCCAGGCCCCAAACCTGTTTAGTTTACTTGTGCAGATACAGTCAAAGGTTGCAGGTGAAGAGAGATAAGAGTATTCTAGGTTCGACCTTCAATAATGTGTATTTAATTCTCAATACAATTCCACACAACACAGAAGATTGATTAAGATTGAAGTTTTAAGGACAGGGACACCTTTTCACTGGTGTGCTTTATTAAATGATACTGCATACCTGGAAAATAGGCCATCACTAAATTGTTATGGTTTCTATTACTACAATACATAGAAATTCTGTTCATAGCCCAGGTTTATATAGGCTATGTACTAGGCTATTTACAAAAAAGAATAAAAAAGGGAGCCTTTGATTCAGATAAAACACTGTTACACAATACCTTTTACAAGATTACATTCAAAATCCTGTTGTTTGGTTGCTAAGACTTAGAAAACACAAAAATAATACCAATACAAAGTTTTCATTTTTCCATATGTTTGTCAGAGAAGTAAACCTCAACTGCTGTTACTCAGTAGGAAACCTGGATTAAAATACAAGTACTTCTGGGATTTTAACCTAATACTGCAGCAACTACTCTGTATTGCCTTTCCCACATTTTACAAACCTAGTCAAAAAGCAAGAGTAGGAAAATGTCACAAATATTTCACTGAAATGTTTCTTTTTTTTGTCTAAAATGCCTTTGTGTGTGTGCACCTATTTCTGCTATCCATGATTGTACAGTAAAATCGCTTTCAATGCCTTCTGCAAAAATCAATTGGCAAACAGATTTTTACAATAACATTATTGGTTTCTATTAAATATATATATATCATGCTAACTATCTCACAATAGAACAAAATGTATACACATCCAAGTGCAGAAATTACCAACGTCCTGCTGGTCCTTTGCCATGTAGTGTGCCTTTAGCTTGCTAGTTGATGCAATTGTAATATTATCAGTTGATGGCATGATTGGCTGGGACTCAGTACCAATTTACTTTGGGGCATGATGGAATCAAAATATCCATTGTAGACTCTCATGCTTGCTTTATACCTCATTACAAAATTATTATAGCTGTAGCTATGCACACTTAACCAATTTCAGTGTATGCCATACTATAAGTTAGTGGAAGGGAATCTCACTATTCTCTACAGAGTTCAAAAACCTCAATAAAGGTTTGCTGGCTTTTTTTTTTAATCCAATTACCAAGTGGCAAAAACACATTTACAGCAAAAGTTAATAGTGCATGATTGTGAAGCAGCAATCTAGTTCATGAGCACTGAGTCCAGCAAATGCTATGGGCAATGTGATTCAGCTGCTGATGAAGAAAAATCCACTGCTGTTACCACAGTACATTGATCTATTCCGAACTAATTTCATAATTCCAAGGTTTGCATTGGTTGCTCTTGAAGATTTGGCAAGCCCATTAAGGGTGGACAGAAAMAATTTGTACATTGTATATCAACATTAGCCACCAAACTTTATTTTCATTTTGCTTTTTAAGGTTTTTAAGTTAGCTTTCGTCTAGAGAACATGCTTGAGTTGTGTTTGTGGGAAGAAATATTATTTTTACAGTGTGAAGGAGAAGAAAAGAAAAATAAAGCTGTAAAGTGTCATGAAAAGCTGTCTGCTATGAGGGCAATATTTCTCTCCTGACAGAAAAGCTCCATGTTCTTTTTCCAAAACCCCTCACTAAACTCAAGAACATTGATCCAGACATTTCTATTGCTTCCTTGCTCCACAGGTTGATTACATACTTCATGAAACTCAGAGCTGTTGTAAATTTTCAAACAAGAGAAAGCATACCACTTATCCACACCGCAGCAGAATGGCATTTTAACTTGCCTTACAGCTTCCCCACCCACCATTTCCATTCACAATGTCAGGACAGCTTAAAATATTAAGTRATGTCAAGCTGCAACATAATATAAATACAAATTAAAAGTAATGCCTTGCTCTCAAATGTCTGTAAAAGCAACCTATTATTTTAGTAATTAGAAGAGTCCTTTTTCACAAAAAGTGCCACAAAAAGTGACAAAAATGTGCTGAAAGAACCAAGGTCAAAATCTGGATTTTTTTGTTGTCATTGCTTGAATATCATCTCCCTTTAAAAGCATCAGACTAGGTTTAGTCCCTGGTGTAACTCTCGCACCTCATCACTTTCAGCTACTCAGCCTGTGCCCAGTTGCAAGTGCAGGTATACTGGGAAGGTGGGTATCTTCTTACAGCGGGMCATCTCACTATCTCAGGTCTTCCCTTTCTCCTTGCTCTTTCTCCAGGACTTCCTCACTTCAACACAGCCTTTCAGAGCTTCTTTCTATAAATCGTTCACTTAATCAGAACTAACCCCTAYTGAAAGCTGCCTTTTTCTTTTCTTTTTCTTTAATGCTGTTTTGAGAGATGACTTCTCAAGTGAGAAAATTATATTTTCTCAAGTGTTTTGAGGGAAGGTTAGAAATGAAAGTAGCATTTACAGAGCATCATGTCTGGGCAAATGTATTTTATGAAAGAAGCAAGGGATTTCTTGATCCAAAAATCCAAAATACCAGAATCAATAGTTGTTGACTACAGTACTAGTGTAGAAAGCAATTGTAACCAACAGGACTACATGAGAGAGACCGAAGACAAAAGAAGAGGACATTTTCTTAAGCTACTGAATTAAGGTAGTGACAAAGGATAGGAGGAAGAATGAAAAGACAAAGAACTACAAGATAGCAAACAAATTCTTTTGGATTGAATGAAGAAAATTAACTCCTTGCCAAAATTCAGTAAGGGTGCCTAACCTGGATGAGTGTTGAAAATAAACAACACAGAAAGAGTGCCACAGAGACGTAAAGAAGTACAGCAGAGAAGCAGCATTAGAGAAAAGTAGGAATAACAGCACTAGTAAGGAGCAGAACTAGAAGGAGTGACACGAGTCGTTAAGTCCAGCTTTCTGCTATACCAGGTGTAGGTACTTGCTACTGGGAATATGGCTCCTATGCTTTCAGAATTCACTTCCGTTCTGTGCTTCTTTCCTTGAAAATTTCTTTTACCTCTCACTCACATTTTCTGCTTGTCCCTAAAATTCTTTTCAAGTTATCTAATTTTTCCTGTCAGATTGGGATATTTTCCTACATGTTTCCCCATGTTCTTTGCATACAAACTCCAATTTCTGTATTTTCAACTACAGGAAATTCCAAGTCTCCTGTAGATTTGACCGCCTGAATCCACATGTAGCTGACTTCATTATCTTACTTGAAATTATTCAACTTTGTCTTTTTTCAAATTATGATACCCAGCTACAGATATACTTCAGCTTTTCCTTCCATTGAATTAATTTGAATCAAATTGTGATTGCTTGATTCAAGACCGGCTCTTCTATGACATTTTTATTTTTTACTGAAACGAAGTCTAAACTAGCACTATCTCTTAGTTCAGGAACAGTTGGTGAAAAAAAATCTGTTAGTATAGCAGTAAGTATCTAAATCCAATATTACAGATATGAAAGTGTGATCTCATGCTCAGATAAATGTATGTTAGATATTACTAATAGCACTGTTGTGGTCATGATCTGGTTTTGTAATATAATTATTAGTCTAACTAGTACCGCTGGAAAAAATGGATAAACTTCTGGACTCATGAGCTGTAGAATGGAAAGAACAAAATTGAAACATTGCCAAGACACTGATGGATGCATATCCCRAATAGTACATGTAGTTCTGGACCCCAGTGTCAAAAAGGATATAGTAGCACTAAAAAAAGAGAATAACAAAGATAAGAAGGTATAGAATGGTTCCCATGCAAAGAACAGCTAAATAAACTACGATCCTTCAGCAGTGAAAAGATATGCAACAGGGTCTATAAATCCTGAGTGGCATGGAGAAATAAAGCAGTCCCACATTGTTCTTCTTAATAAAAGACGGAAAGAGCCTTACATGAAATTAGCAGATCACACTGTCAAACAAAGGACATTTTTTTCTCGTAATTCATAGTTAAACTGCAGAACATTTAACCACAAGAATTTTGTGGATGCTTAATTGTTACAAGGGTTCAAAAAGCAAATGGACAAACTAATGAAGAAAAAATCAAAGTCTAACAAGTATAAAGAGATGACCGTTATGTCCAAAAGTCCCTGAGTTGCAAACCACTGAAAGGTGTGCTGGGCACATTATCACCGCATGTACTTCTCTAGGCACTTGCTGTTGACTGTGTTGGAATCAGGCTAATGGGATTTCTGCTTCAGCACGATACAGTCCTTCTTACACTGCTATTAGCACCACTCAACTTTAGTACAACTTGGCTTCAGTGTATATTGGGAAATAAAAGTAACCCATAATGACTGAACTTCTAATAGTTTCCTTCTCTCTTACTGCAACAGAGGATTGCACACAATTCAAAACAGAAGAAACGTATTTATAGCCAAYTCCTAGCCCTACACCAGAACTTCCCTTACCTTTCTTTTTTATGATTCTGGATCAGATTCTCTCTTTTCCCTGAAAGCCCTCTCTCCAGGGATCTGTGAAGACATARGCTTCATGTGGGAGGCTGAACTAAAAGGGTCACAGCTGTAGGAGCCAGCTAATAGAGACAAAGAATTTCCTTCCCTTGACACTGCACCATTTACTATGCCTCCTCAATATTAATCTTTTTCTAGATGGTATTTTAACCTACATGTATCATTTTAAATGCTGRAAAAAACCCTACAAAAATATTATTAAATACAGGGCCTGTGAAAAGCTGCCATTGACTAGTAGGATTTGAATCTTGTCCATGGTGTTGATCTATTCTGCCTGCAAAGGGAATTAAATTAATGTCAAAGTCTCCTGGCCRATACATATCTACATCCACAAAATGGAAAGCATCTTGATTCTTGCAATAGTGGCACTGAGCTGACTAAAATAATATCCTTTTCACTGCCATTATACTAACACAATATAATTGGGGAATTGCTAGAGTCCCTATATTTAATTTTAGTGCCTCGGCAAATGATCCTAATAGCCTAATGGCTAGATGCTGCTGTTGCTAATGCTGTTCAATTGACTAGGTTTCAAAGTGTATCAATGAGTCTTTTAAGTATCCACTAGAGCTGTAAGGTTTCAGATTACAGCTCTTAAACTATATGTGATCTCTAATGAAAAAAGGAGAAAAAAAAGGAATTGATAAAGCAAGCTAAGGCAGCAAAGTCAGCAAAAATTGCACAGGCGATCTAACTTCACTCTATAACTGGGTGAGCACATAAATTACATTTGGTCAGTAAATAATACACCTGGGAAAGTAAGCAACAATGCAAATAATAATCCATTTTTTAATAATTAAATCTTAGCTAGGTCCTCGTTTGGTCACAATGATAATTTTTTTATAGAACTGTAAGTATAATCATGGGATTTGTAAAAAAAAAAATTGCCTTGTAGTTTTTATGAAAATTAATGCATATCCAGTATTGATCCTGATTTGTGCATGTTAAAACAAGTCTCCTTGGGTAAAATATTCTTAAAGTCAATAATATGCTGTAATCTCATGTGACTCTAATAAAATAACACAAATGACAATTCATTTTTGTTTACTTGTCTCCTCTTTAATGGATTGATAAATTTCGTTAAAAAAAAGAAAACTAGGTCTTGGTGCATAGTAGGCATATTTCTAAAACAGTTCTGATTGATTTTTGGAGTCATTTTTGAAGAAACAATCAATCTCTAGAATTCTTTCCTGAAACATATTTTAATGGCTGTTGATGTATGTTGTGCATATCACAAACACCCAAAACGCAGCGTTGAAGGTCTTAATCCAGCAAACACTTTACACTTGCTTCCCCCAAGCATTTGCTTCCTCCAAACACACAAGTAGCTCCACTGAACTCAGAGAGGCGCAGCTGATTTCACAGATTTTAAGTTAAGCATATGTGTTTGCAGATTCTAGCCTAAAAGAAGCTGAGATATTACAGAAAACAGTTCTGTCATAATCAGAGTTTATCTGTGTGCAATGCCAGCTGTATTTATTTTAAATTGCTCCAAATTAAGATCGCAGCTTAATTAATCCCCTTCCTCAAGTAGCTGTGGTTTGCAGCCTCTTGGAAAGAGAATAGGAAATGGCGAAAGTGCTGTCACGATAGTGCTAAGAACTACATGTATTTACCGAGACAAACAGAACAACCTTGAAACTATTCTTCTGCCAAAGACAATATTGCATCTCCCCAGTTATGGGGGAGGGAGAGAAAAAATAACTTAATTTACTCCACCTGTACAAACTGCTAAGAGGAAGTGGGGTTTCAAGGTGTTGAGATGCTTTTGAACTTTGTTGGTTAGGTCAAGTATTTTAACAAGAGCAATCATCTCAGTAGTCTCAGCTGATATTTTGGTGTTCACATAACAGAGCTAAGAGCTCGGTAAATGTTAAAAAAAATAAAGTCTGAATGGAGAAATGGTACCAACCTATCTTTTCAGAGCAGAGGTAGATTTGGAACAGCATGCACCACATGTGCGTGGAAGAGTAGTTCTGCAAGCAGCAGAACCAAAGTTCTGTATTTGGGCTACAAGGTAGAGCTCCCAGGGCAGCAGTCTGCTTTCTAATAGGGAAAAGTCCACACTGAAACTGAGAAGTTCAGCTTCCCGCACTGGGAACATACTCTTCCTCGTCTGGATTTAAATGTTTCTTGGGCAGGGAACAAACAGTCTCCATACATAACCATAATGACATAATTCTGATTTTTTTAGAGAAAAAGGACTAAAAAAGCATTTACTGGACCAGATTGTAAAGCACCATTGAGTTCAGTGGAAATGTTCACAGACCTGATCTATGGATAAATTGCTACCCTATTGCACTGACTACTGTTCAGACACCCAGTTTCCTATGACATTGTATTTGGGTTGTCCTTATCCCACAGTTTCCGAGATTTAGAAGTGACTAAGCAGTGCCAAACAGAAAACAAGCAAAACAAAGCAAAGCAATTTCCTCTTCTAAACAGGGTCTCCTCTTTTTTTTTTTTTTTTCTTTAAACATTTAATTTCTAAGAAAAATCCCTGCCTTCACAGGTTTTCTAAAGCAGGAAGAATATTGTCAATGCCTGGCAATTTTTAAATAAAAAGTAGTAATTGCTACAAGTAAACAAATTCATAACAAATTCCTAGTGCTGTCATTTTTTAGTTTACTGCTTCTGAAATAATCTAAGAAATTCTTTTTAATTAACAAAAGCAAAGGAAAATGTTTTATGTGTAAACCATATCAATTTAACAAATTACACACCATCAAAATCCCAGTTTAAACCAGTTAAGTTCTCTGGCTAAACACATTTTTGGTGTTGCTCCTCCATCGTGAAATGATCTATTCCAGAGAGATTAACCTATACGCTTTCTGATACCTGTAGGTATGCATTGACTGAAATATCTTCCTACCTCTTCCTGGTTCAAATTAAGGAAACAGATTGCTTGAATTAACATTACCTATTAAGTCCTTTGCTTTGTTTTTGCCTTAAACAGCCCCGCTTCTAGTCTTAAGCTCCTAGAAATTCCATCCGGCCCTCCACCATTCATTAAAACAAACACTGCCTATTTTATTATTTGCAGTCCTGCCATCATCTCTCCACTGAAACAAAAGGGTAGATTGTCTGCTGCAGGAGACACCTGGAAGGTGCACAAAGTACAAAGGCCAGAATTCAAAGGAGTTCCCAGTGTATTCAACAAGCAATTACTTCTGCTTGTGATGGGAGACTGTCAGCTTCAAACACGAGGCATTCTTTGGAAAGATTAGTCCAAATTACATTTTATTACGTTGGCCTGCTTGGACAGTCTAAACTTCATCTCGTTCTTATTCTAATGGAATTCAATCAAGGGTATTAATATATTGTTTATGACATGTTTGGAGTTCTTGTGTTATCAGCATACATTCATGAGAGGAGCTTCAAACAGTATCAGATAACAGTGAGCTGGATGTTGGATGTTGTACAGCACAGGGGATTTTATCATCTTGTTGAACCAGTGGCAGTGATTAAATTAAACTGTCTGAACAAAGCTTTTGCATGTCAGGCTGTTGAATGGCAAAATGAAAGAGTGACACACTTCAAAGATCAAGGAGAGAGAGAGCTGGAAAACCATACTTACGTAACTTCTTATTTAATATAGTGAATAACTGAACCATTGGCTGCCTGGACTTTTACTAGCAAATAATCAGAACAAACCATTTTATGCATTCTAACAATAATTCACTACATGTGAATGCCAAAATGCATACAAAGTTCTCATATCATTGCTACTTCTCTCATCTCAGTGAGCACCACACTGAATCTTACTAGTTTTTCCCTGCCATACTTTTGAAAAACTTCCAGAAATTCTGATTTATACCAATTTCCCTTACAGCTTAGTTTTCATATTTATGAGGTCCAAAGACATAATTCTTACATCTTTTCTAAAATGAGCAATACCATCATTCATAATTTCATAGACACTAGTAGGCCTGTTTGTGGGAATAAAAAAATGTTCATAAAAGTAAGGGCTAAAATATGCAGACCCCAAACTCTTGAAATGCAAGATGGTTAACAATTTGCATTACCTTTTAATATCAAATTTAAAAAAAAAAAAAAAAGGTGCTAATATGGAAAGACTGGTTGAAAGAAAAGAAAATAAAAAACAAATGAATGACCTATGTGCCATCCTTTCAGTGTGTCTGCTTTCTGAAAATAACTACTTTAGGCAAATTTCATTTGGATATGTGAGAGCTTTTAATGTGTACAGCATGATTTACAGTATAGCATACAACTTGCTGATATTTTTGGTATGAACTCAGATATCTTCTTTCTACCAAATCTTATGTAAACAAGTATTGCTACCATTTCATCTAGTACACTGCAATCTCCATAAAAAATGGCTTTCTTCTAAAATCCCAAATAACAGAGTCCTAGATTTAAAATAAATAGGCTGAACCAAAAAGCAATTTCTGTTACAAGGTTTAGCTGAATCTTCACTGAGGATGGATTATTGGCTAGGTATTCATTTTTTTTATATTCATTACTAGTGTAAGTCAAATTTTAAGAAAAAACAGAATGATTTCCTTTCATTCTATGCAGAACCCAGAATAGGTCTTGACCCTGTTCAGGGTGTTGACATAATATGAATTATAATTTCTTATCAATAATAATTTCATCCCATTACTTTACTTTGCACATTTAAACATGCTTTAGTATGCTTTCTGCATAAATAAATAAATTTCCTTTATTTATACAGCAAGATTAATTTGTTTTCATGTGCAAAAATGAAAGCATCCTTATTTTTATCAGAGCTGTGACTTAAAAACCATCTTCCTCAAAACTTGTAGTGTTTTTATTTGATAGTAATATTCTTCCTTCTTGTAAAGCCATAGTGCAATGACATCCATTAACATTCAAAACTAGAGAATGCTTTCAAATTCAAATCCACTTGAGATGGTACAGTAGCAGAAATGGAGCCTGAGGGAAAGAATTTTGAGAATAAACAGAGGACCAACCCATTAGAATATTCCACTGTGTATATCAGTTTTTATAATTGGTGGTACATATGTGTGCATACATGTTTGTATTTCATTGCAGCTCTATGAATAAATCAAGATTTAATATTTATGGCAAACAGGCTAAATAGTAGATGTTTCAGTGTGCTACAGTCTTTATGCAATAGTACAAAGACATCTAATTATCTGGTGCATATTTAAGCATATATATGCGTGTGTGATTATTTAAGAAAAAATACACAACAACTTTCCAGAGATATCTGTTTATGTTAGACATTTCAAGAATTTCAACCTATGATTTACTATATGTATAATTCTTACTTTTTTGATCTTCCTCTGTTTTCATCATTAAATAGCCCTGTATATGAGAAAACTTAATAGCCAAGTAACATGAAATGTACTTGCTTAGAAAACATAATTGTTTAATTTTCTTTGCAAAAAGTAAATATGAAACATCCACTACTTATAGAGCATGGCCAATCTAACCAAAATAATGTAACCATTTTACTAAATAACAACTCTTTTACTATTTTTCCAAGCTATATTTAAATTTAATTTTTCAAATAATTATACCTAAAATAAGTATAAAAATGCTGGCTTTAGTATCATGCAAGTTTATAAAGTCTGCTGAGATGAACAGCATTATAGTGGAAGGAGTTCAAGAAGCTCTTCTCTTTCATTTTAGCTCTGCTACTAGAGAAGGCCAAAAAATGGGTCTCATTATTCATGCGCATATTCATGTAAGACAAGGAGAATGTGACCCAGGTTGTATACCAAGTTACTACATCCTTCTGTGTTGCATTTTTTTTTCAATCTATAGAGTAGAATAAAAAATGCATAGTATTATGTACACATGTATTTTTTTATTGTGTATACGCATATGTATATATGCACTCTGCCTTGCAGTTTTATTCTTTTGCTTGCCTAATACAGGTGTAATTCACTAGCAAGTAGGGTGAAAGCATTGAACAGCCATCAGATGATAATAATAGTTGAGAATTTCCTCTGGTGTCTTTTAATTACTATGTGATTTACTGACACTTTCCAAATCAGATAACTTTCAGATATTTGTAGTATAAGGTCCTCAGCCTGTGAACATTTATACATACGGCCAGTTCCACTGCACTCAGCAAAAATACTACATGAATAATGGTAGTTGTGTCTCTGAGAATGGAATTCAACTGATCAATAATAAAAGGCTGTGTCTAATTTAATCTAGATAATTAGCAGATTAATATAATTTGATTTATCCATAACAGTAGTCTAAAACAAGTCAGACTGTGCCCCAAAAACRCATCTCTCCACCAACAAAAAAACATGCCTAAGGCAACTAGCTCAGCAGTAGACCTCATTATGGCAAATGTGAAGTTAGACAAGGTGAAACGCCAAGCTAAGTATCTGCAAAGTCAGGTTCTAGCACGAGGGAAATGAGTCTCCATCCTGAACTATTCAAGTGCATGGGAATTAGAATCATAGAATCATAGAATCATAGAATCATTAAGGTTGGAAAAGACCTCTAAGATCATCAAGTCCAACCATCAACCCAACACCACCATGCCCATTAAACCATGTCCCTAAGTGCTCATCTGCACGTCTTTTAAATACTTCCAGGGATGGTGACTCCACCACCTCCCTGGGCAGCCTGTTCCAATGCTTAACCACTCTTTCAGTAAAGAAATTTTTCCTAATGTCCAATCTAAACCTCCCCTGGCGCAACTTGAGGCCATTTCCTCTCRTCCTATCGCTAGTTGCTTGGCAGAAGAGACCAACACCCACCTCGCTGCAACCTCCTTTCAGGTAGTTGTAGAGCRCGATAAGGTCTCCCCTSAGCCTCSTCTTCTCCAGACTAAACAGTCCCAGTTCCCTCAGCCGCTCCTCRYARGACTTGTTCTCCAGACCCTTCACCAGCTTCGTTGCCCTTCTCTGGACACGCTCCAGCACCTCAATGTCCTTCTTGTAATGAGGGGCCCAAAACTGAACACAGTATTTGAGGTGGGGCCTCCCCAGTGCCGAGTACAGGGGGACAATCACTTCCCTACTCCTGCTGGCCACACTATTTCTGATACAGGCCAGGATGCCATTGGCCTTCTTGGCCACCTGGGCACACTGCCAGCTCATATTCAGCCAGCTGTCAACCAGCACCCCCAGGTCCTTTTCCGACAGGCATTCTTTCATATAGGTATGAAAGAATCCACTAACATTCTTTGAGCCATTCTTTCCTTATAATCAACCTTTCTTAAATAGGTTCCCTTCAAATGATAGTAGTTTATTAATTATATTCTCAACAGCAAAATTCATGTTGTTCTCCTGTAGATATAAAATAGAAACAGTGTTGTGCTTCAGTGGTACTATTCACCATGGAAATACTTCCATTTCAGGGAAAATGACATTTGGGCTTCATTCCCTATATGCTAAAGACTTCCAAACCCTGGGTAGGGTCTGGGGAAAGCTGCTTGTGAACTCCTCTCCTTACTGTGCTATTCCATACGAAGTCATGCAGACACAGGCTTAAATAGTCCCATATTTTCTATGTGCTAATTCATGAAAGTACTTCAAACTACTATCAAAACAGCGGAGTCCTGTTTGTCTAGTAAAAGCCTCATTTAGAAGAGCACTCTACAGCATGACTTTCTGCAGCTAAAGGACACATTACTTCAACTAGAATATCTGAGGAGTGCATTCCCATTCCTAATATCTAGGAATGTATTAATTATTCTTAAACATGGCTATTAGAAGTCTTAACACATCAATATAAAGCAAAGAAAAAGGCAATTTAAAGTGTGCAAAAGGAGCAAGGCAATATTTTACTGTCTAAACTATATGCTTGTGTTAATACTTGTGGTCAGAATCCATCATCATGCATCAATGCATGCCAGGTCATATAGGAAGGAAGCACTACTCTAACTGGCAGCCATAGCATGGATCAAAAGACCAGAGTGATATGCTAATTTGGTTTAAGATGAATAAGCATGTCAGCCACAGCATTTTATGTAAAACAGAACTTGTGAAGTTTTACAATCAGGTAGACACCAGAAAGGAATTACAATAATCCACCTTGGAGGTGACAGAAGTACTATATGGATTAGCATTTCAGCTGTGGCCTGAGAAAATATTATCCTCAACGCAGCAACAGCAAGCACATAAATGAGTAAAAAGTGTAGTGAGGATGGCATGTAAACGACCACTAAAGAACACAAAGAGTAAGATGACTATGATTATCTCTGGCAACAGATACAGGGAAAAATGCAGCTACAGACGAAGAACACGAGTCATCCATTGAAGTACTTATATGTGGCTTTTATCTCCATAGTATCTGAAACGCCTTTGTACCTTTATCTGAAGGCCCTTATTCATCAATGCATTCAAACTGGCAATTTGAGATACATCCAGGAGAGCTAGAAAACTCTAGCCAGTGCCTAGTAAGAGAGAGGGTGACTCCTACTACTCGCAGCACAGGGCTGTGAGAGATGTTAGCTCCTGAAATGCTCCTGAATGCCCAGGTAGTTGCTGTGGCCCCAAAAGGAGTTATTCCCCCTACCTTTGCTCCTGACATGAATAATGAGGGGGTTTTCTTTTTCGTATGTAGTTCAACACTGTGTTCTTACCTCTTTGCATAAAGATTACTGTCTACAAAAGGAGATGTAGCAAAATCACTGGTGTATAACATGGCTGCCTACTTAAAAATGGGAAGTCACACTGAGAGCATAGTAAGCCAGTGAACTTGGATTTGAAGTGGCTATTACTAAGCTTACAGAAACAATTAAAATATTTGTTTAACATTCCATCTCAAACATATGCACTCTAAGAAACACTTGTACAAGTCTGGCAGCATTGGTTAGGCCTCCATCTTCTAGTGAGAGAAATGGTACTCTATGCTGCTTACAGGGCAATTATTCTGGATATGACTTTAAAACCCAAAGCTTATGTTAAATGTGTATACTAACGTTCCTGTGCTTCATTTTGTATGAACAAGGATTTGCTGAGTGCCAATGTACCAAATAATATTTCCACAGGGAATTATGCTGGACATGTTGTGAGTCTAATTTAAACCATTATAGGAATGTAACATATAAAATACAAAGATTATGCATTTTGATAAATATTGATATAATTTCTTTTTGCTTCACTGTGATAGGTTACACCTGGACAGGTGTTTTATGGGGACATTCCCCATGAAACTGATTATCCTTATTCTATTGAATGCTAACAGGCATTTTAATTGAGAAAATATTATTGCACATTCAGTGTCAAGTAGTTTAATGGTGTTTAACCAGGTGCTAAATAAGTGTCAAATACTAAGCTCCACACTTCTAATATGTATGTTGCAAAATAAAGATTAAGCAGGTATATTTCACATGTAACCAGGCATAATTCTTGTACTGAGTAGCAAATAGATAAATAAATAAGGCTTAAGTGTACAGGATCTAAACAAGTGGAGTTAGATTCACAGCTTTACTAACACATGAAAATAATTTTATAGGAAACATGCAACGCAAACCCCACCAAAGTAGCATATATAGTTGCAATGGTATTCCATATATTCCTGCAAATTTTATGCTTTATATTAATTTCCAACATTGAGCAGTTTGATAAGTAAATCAGTGTAAGAGCTGTACGAGCTTCATTACACAGCCACACACTTTTACTGTCACTGTCTTTGTCAGTCCTCTGTCTTGCTACTCTGCTGTGTGTCAGATTTGAAATTGGCTTGTGAACTTTTTCAGAACTTCATCAGAAGCTGCATTACGTTAAAAGAACTTTATCACTCCCCCTTTTTCTTCTCGATTTAGATAATGAAACATTATAAATGTCCCTACCTTTCTGTCTGACTCAGAGCAGCAAATAACAGAATGTTTTCCCTCATATTTTTGTAGTTCAAGATGCTTTAAATGTTGCTAGGCTGTGTAGGAGGAGCTGCTTAAACTTCTCACCCTCCAAAGAATGACTCTTACTTTCCAAAAATATTTTGGACAATTGAAGAACGTCATAGTCCTCACCACCACTTAGGCCGCCTGGTTCTTGAGAGGTTTGTAGTCTGAGCGTATGTTTAGCTTGTTCATAGGCAAAACCTTTGGACTACTACAATGCCTGTGAGAAAATATTTAGCTTGCGATAGATTTGGGCTATGCTACTGTAAGGGAAAAATAAACAAATAACAACTAAGTATATCTTTCAAGGCCTATTTTTATATAGTCTCCTCTAGACAAAAGAATCAAAAAGACACCTGCAACAGTGCCATCTGGTGACTCCCAGAAAGGCAGCCCTAATAACAGGATTCATTTTCAACAGTTACAAGTTTGTAGCACAAAAGATGATACCCAAAATAATTTTAACCAGTAAGAAACAAATGAATTTCCATCTTGGATCTTGATTGTTGGTCTAGGGTCAGGGAAGTGCTCTGAGTACCTTCTGTATTTATAAACAGCAGTCAAAAGAGTAAGACATACAAAATTATAGAAAATAAAAATATTAAAATATTACATCATATGTTATATATACACATACTTGGAACTACAAAGGAGCTATTTGTGTAAAGTTAAGGAAAATAGTGGGATGAAGGAAGACTTAAGCAAAAGATCTTTAGTCTAGTGCTATATACTTTAAAATCTGGAGAAATAAGATAAATCTTGAATTAGCACTAATATTGTACCATTCTTTCAAAAGGGGAACTGTGATGACCCAGGTAACTTAAAGCCAGTAAGCACCACAAAGAACCCAGGCAAAATTAATGGAAAAGCTAATAAGCTGATGTGGGATTCAATTAATACAAAATTAAAGGAATKAATGTAATTAATGATGGTCAACATGGTTTTGTAGAAAATAGGTCTTGTTAAATAAAACTTACTTCATTCATTGATGAGATTATTAATTTGGTTTAAAAAGATAACTGCATACTTTTGGACTTTTGTAGGAAGTTGGGACTTCAGAAAGCCTGACAGCCTTTTTTTTTTTTTTTTTAAATGGCCTAAACAATCTCAGTAAAAACTTCTTTCACAGGATTCAGAAATGGCTAAATCTTCCAAAATTCAGTTTCCAAAAGCGAAGACATTGCTGAAACTTGATTTAAATACGGACAGGACATATACATAAGCACATGCTATGGCCATATTATATAATGCAAGAGCACACACAAGCAGGAGCACCCATCCTGATTTTAGCAGGGTGCTGCAAGGTTCAGTAGCTGACCTGATAATTTGTCATTGATAACCTGGAACTAAATGAAAAAATTATTGCTGATACAGTTTGTAGATTACACAAAAGCTGGCAGAGTGGTAAATGTAAAGACAAGACAGACAGAAAGAGGGATTTTGAATTGTTCAGCAAGGTGGGCCAATTCAAATGCAATCCATTTTAACACAGATATACATGAAAAGGTAAACGACTGGGAACAAGTTGGGCCATATTTGAGAAGCGGAGGACTATGTTCTGCAACACAGTAACTCCAGAAAGGACTTACGGGATTGCTGAGAACACATAATTCAAAGGGAACCAAGAGTGTGATACCGGAGCAAAACAGTGAATAGGGCAGAACGATGTTATCTCCACACAGAGCACAGGTGAGATTGCTATCAGACAGAAGGGAAGGCAAACAGACAGGCTGCAGAGAAGACCTGAATGAGCACTGGAGAGAAGAAGAAAAATGCTTTACAGAAAGGAAAATCCTTTCAGCTTATCAAAAAGAAGATAGAGTGGTGACTTGATTATAATAGCTCCCTCAGGAGAAAATCCCACAGACTAAAGGGTTCTTTAGTTGAGAAGGAAAAAGCATAACAAGCAGCTGTGTACTGAGCTCAAGCCAGATAAATTAAAAGAAAAAATAAGACACACAAAGTTTAATAGTGGAGATGATTAACTATGGAACAAACCAACAAAGGAAGTGTGGATACACTATCTCTATTAATGTCTTTAATTCAAGAATAAACGTCTTTTTGGATATGCTTTATCTAAACACAAGTTATTGAACTCAATAGAGAGGCTGTTGGGTGAAATTCAAAGGCTTGTGAAATACAGGAAGTCATAGTAGATGATCTAATGGGAATATTTGCAAAGACTAATCTTAGCCTCAGGACAGTAGTCTCCTTGGGTTACCTCTTCAGTCAATAGTTTCCTTTAGAGAGCAATTCAGAGACGAAGAATAACTTTAGTGCTCAGATTTGCTCCTCTCCACCGAGAGCTTGCCTCTCTCCACTTACTGCAGAGAAAAAGAGAGGTTTAAGGATAGTTGAAATCATCTGGGTTTTTCACTAAAATACCAGCACCCTAAAGTATAAAATTACAATATTATTAAATATTTGGGGAAGGGCTTAGTGGGTGAACTGCAGGGAGGACGGGGACAGGGATGGGGACAGCTCTCTTTTCACTAATTAACCCTTGATAATCTAATCTGATTATGCTGGCAGCTACAGTTTGTCCCTGAGAGATTATCACCTACGGCGAGAGACTGAAGATTAACATGGCACTCCTTTCCCACTCCCTTAAATATCCTACTTTAGGAAATCTCCATCCTTCCTCCATTCCCCTCTCATTTTGGAGACCACAGACAAGCAACAGATCCAGAAACATATTTAGTGGACAGACATGAGCTCCTGGCCAGAGGGCTAGGTGGGAGAATTCATCTTGCCTCTTTCTTTTTTCACTACTGGAAATGGTAGGAGTTGTCTTAATTCTTACCTGATCTACTGCATCTAATAAATGTGGCTATTTATTTGGTATTTATTTTAAACTGCGATGCTACTATGGTATTGGTACACCCATTGGTGTACCCTCACCAGGGAGGTGTATCTTCCTACAYTACAGTTAGTCTATGTGCCACCCTTATCTCGATTGTGCCTTCTTGTCTTAAACGTTGTAGATTGCTGACTAACTGCCAGAAAGTACATAAACACCAAAAGGGAAAAGCTGAAGTGGTTATGAGCTACAGAGGGTTGCAGAGCTTCCTTCGGTGCAGTTTCTAAGACAGTTTGTGTAAATTTTATTATTCTGAATGAAAGGAAAAAGATGCCACTACAGATTTGCTATGCTGAAAACTCTCTCTGTTGTGGCTGTTTTACCAGTGGTATATCCCATTTGAGTAAAAGTTAAATGCATAAAATAAAAAATGTTAAGTGCTTAAACCTCAGTTCTCTCTTTTGTGAGCCAAAGTCATGCAATCAATAGCACACTTTTTAATTCTTCCTTCTAGTTTTAAAATGTTTTCAAAAATAAATCAAAAGGTTAAATTGCACCAATCCTTCATTAAACTGGAAATTGATCCTAAAATACTATTTATTAGAATCCATGCAAAACTAACAGAGGGGTATTTTACAAAGCTGCAGCAGTGGTTGCAAATGTTTGTCTGCCATCTAGTGGAATGAATATGCAACAGTTTTTCAGTAATTATATTTATCCTCGTGTTTTACAAATATTGGAAGTTCTTAAAAAAATAATTACAGAAGTAAGCATGAAAAGTATGAAGGATAACGGTACCCTCGTCATAAAATTATTAAACAGCAAAATTTAATTGCYGCAAAGACAAAATAGTCACCTTTGTGGATACAAAGGTCTGTAACACAAATCAGGTTGTGTCAGCTGATTATCACAGAAGCTGGGATAGAAAAAGACAAATATGTTGAGAACAGGGCAAAGCTCTGTTTTTTCTTCTGCCTGAGAGTTTTTCCTAGAGGTTTTTTTGCCAAACCTAAACCTATAAACAGATGCCAAATGTGACTCGGATACCTAGTATTTGACACAGCACAGGACAATAAATAATAAAAAGCAAATAAAAGTTGTATTTTAGAAGAATGAATGATATCACTGCTATTTATTTGCTATCTCTACACACAAGACTGGCATACATATGCCAATGCATTGGATACCTACACTGCTGTAACACTTTAAAGGTATTTTAGGGATACATAAATACAGAAGTTTGTGCATCAGGACACAGAGCAGATTTGGCCATGCAGAATATTGTGCAACTCCAGTCTCTCTGATAGTTGTGCACATATTAGGACCAAGCGAAATAATTCTATCCATCAAAACTGTTTCCAGGAGAAAAATAAGTTATCAAGAAAACCCTTTATTGAATAGTGCCTGATTATCTTGGTGAAATATTGTAGAAATGACTGCTGAAAAATTGGAAAACATTGAAGCCTGACCCCCTCTAATGAGAGAATTAAAATTGAGGGAAGGGGAGAGAGGAAAATGGTGAATTGTGGCAGATGTAGTTGGCAGAAAACCCAGCTGACAGAAGAGAAATGGGAGCACAAGATGTAGAACGAAAAATTATGATAACACTATACTGAATGAAAATCTTTGGAGCTTTAGTAAAATTATTTTCATTTTTTATTTTAACTATTGTAATTTTTTAATGTTTTGATGAAGAACAACATATTTTAACTACAGTGCCCTCCCATGGGAAAACTAAAGGATCTGCCCAAACAAAATCACATCTTTATGTCACAGTTAAGATGAACAATGCCCATATCCACTGTTGCTTCATGTCCCATATTGCTATTTCACTAACTTCAATAAAACTTCACAGGGTGGAAGTCAATGCTGAATTTGGCCCAACACATCTAAAAATGGAACGGCTGCTGCAAAGTCATCTAACCAGAGCAGACAGAGAGCCACTGACAGCTTTATTACGGATGTCGTTCTTAACAGTGAAATGCATAGCACGAGATACCATACTAAAAATATAGGCCAGATTATCAGTCTGTGTATGTGCCATAGATATTTTTCTGCCTTCATTGTGAGTGCACGCGTCATGGCACGCAGGAATAAATAGCTGTGCATGTACCTTGCTGAGTTGTTCCTATGCCTGAGATTGGTTTCACCTGAACAGTGAAGTTAAACAAAACATTCATTTTTTAATTAGAAAAGCGCTTGATTTGAAAAGATCCTGAGTTTTACTTCAGCCTGTATCCCTGTACAATGTCCTATACAATTCAGACTGTCCCCTGAATTCTCCCTAAGAGAATAGTGAGGCTTCTTTTTATATGTCCTAGGAGATGTTTGTCCAGATATTTCTGTTTGTATCTTTACTTCAAAATGTGTCAGACCAGTGTATGATTCTCCTTTGAATCCCTCATTAAATCTTACGTATGCCAGAGTACTGTATTTGCAAGTGATTAATATTTTTCCTTAACATTGTTCTTGCAGCATTTATGTCCCATAAAGTCTTGACGTTTACATGTAAGGTGCATATTGATGTAAACATCCCGTGTTTTTCACAGCTGTAAATCACAAGTAGTGAATAACCACCTGCTGCTCACAATATACTTTGAGTTTAACACAAGTTCGCTGGTCACAGGAATGAGACTATTTCTCTGTCCTTGATTAGCTGTCCCCGCCCAAAATTATAATTCATCCTGTTCACAATCATCTGCCCCTATAAACTGGCTTGGGAACAAACCCAGGGGGTGTACCAACCAGCCTTCCGAGAAGGCAGGAAGAAATGTCACGAGGAGTTTTTCTGGGAGCCTAGGGAAGCGGGATGGAGCAATAGCTGACAAGTCAGCTCTTTCAAGTAGCGTCCTCACAAGCTGCACCAACGGGCAGTGACGGCAGAGGGGGTCGGTGACCTCATCTCACCACTGCCAACTTCAAGGCCAGAAAAACACTGGAACAGTCCAAAATGTTCTAGCATGGCCATCCCAGGCCCACATCTGATGCCGGCTCCCCTCACTGGGCCTGGCCACGGCTCCCTGGCTGGGGTGGTGGGACAGGCCCAGGCTGCCAGGCCCTGCCCTGATGGACCTCGGGGGGGCCCCACCACCCTCAGGGAGCCCCCAGCCTGTGCAGTACCCTGGCACAGCTTCAGCATTGCTGAGAGTGGTTAATAAATGATCCCACCTGATTCAAAAAAGTCTGTTGTTAAAGTGACTGAACCTGTGGATGAGGAGTAGGGCAATATGACCACCTGTTAACCCTAGTCTCTCTTTCCTGTATCTCCTGTCCATTAAATAGGAAGACCTGTCACTATCTTCAAACATACTCATTTTGGATCTGGTGTACAGATAAAATAATCAAATAAAATCAAGCTGGGATGTCCCTCAGCCTCTTCATGCTCCCATGGCCTCCTTCCTCTTCTTCTCTGCTCGGGGGTCCTCCCAGCTGCTCCCTTGGGGAACCACAGCGTGGCCAAGCGCCGCCTCCTCCACTCCCCCATTTTCCATCTCCGTCACTGAAAGTTACATTCGAGCGTTAAACTCCCACTCGCCCACGTAATGACACCATTGAGCTCTTTCAGAGATCCATTTTCATGAGCTGGTCTCTCCTTACATGTAAGAATTGGAGGTGAGAAAATAGGAATATTTATAAAGTGATAATAAAAGTGCTCAGACTCAATAGATTGCCAGTTCAGATAATTAATAGTTGTGGTGTTTGGGATTTTTTTTATCAGATAACATTTAAATGTCTCAGAAACCAGGCTTCCATTTATCTTACTGACAGAAACATCACTGATATTCATCCTAAATATTCCTAATTTTCTTCATGTTACTTTTACTTGGAGCTGCTTTACACTGCCCTTCATGGACTCTGCAGTCAGACGGAACTGCTACAGCCAGCGTGCCTGACACCCTGCAGAGAAGTATTGTAGACTTTTCCCCAGGAACGGGATTAAACCATGTCTTTTAGAAGTATTCTTAATTTCATTTTAACAACATCAAGCAGTAGCCAGTTTGCCATTTCCCTAGTACGCCATGTCAAAGTTTACTTACCTTCGCTCCTGGGAAGTTGCGCCTTATTTTTAAGGTATGATTTGTCTAATATCAGCTACTGGGTCTGGTATGTTTTCTCTGTCAGGTTAAAAAGATGTAGCCACAAGACTTCCTTCTATGTTCAAGGGCATACCCATGGTCATTATGTCTCTTCTCAACTTTTCTTTGAGAACCTGCACACTCCTGAGTTCTTTCAGACCTCATCAGGCTTGTTCTCCAGTCCCGAAACAGTTTTATGGCTTTCAGTTAAATTATCCTTGTGTCTCTACAACTTTCTCAAAGTGTAAACAGTGGGCCTGGAAGCAGTAATCAGACAGCACTATGCTTTTACTTCACTATTTCTACCTGATAAACCTATTTGCTGTATCTAACAGGAACTCTTCCTACAACTTCATGAAACCCTCACAGTGAAGTAGCTGTTATGGTGCTTCAAAAATCCTTCTCAATTTACTGTTTTTCAAGAACTGAGATTTTGTTTTTTACATTTTTAAAGTTTTTTTTTTTTCCAAATCTCACTCCCAAGGTAACAACATAGTACATTTGTGTTTTTACTGAATGATGTCAATGGTGTGTTTTAAGTAAGTTGTCCTGCATAAATTGAAGTACACTATATCAACATCTCACATGTAAACCCATAAATAATAAAAAAATTAGCCCACTAACATTTCCACCAAACAATGTTCAAATGGAATTCAGTACATTTTTTTATCTTTCATTCTTTGCTGATAAAATCCCAAGTTCACCCATTCACTGTTTGCTAGTGCTGATGCTACGTGACTGGTCTTCAATTCTCCGTTACGACCCTTGCTCTTTTAAAGGTTGAAATGACGTTGGCACACCTTTCATTCTCTGGCATTCTGTTTTCCAAACTTTAATTGAAAGTAATATTTGTGGTTCAAAGATTTGAATCTCCACTGCCTAAGTCCCTAGCTCAGATYATGCATAGTAAAGCCCTACTGTTCAGCATTAGCTCTCTTTAAAGCAGGTTGCCTACAGCCACACTACATAGTGTTTTGTCATTGGTCACTGCTGATTCTTAGGTTATTGTCAATTTTTGTGCTTTTTCTTTTAATTCAAAGTATATTCAAATAATGAGGGCTGTGGGGTTTTTATAGCATGAAACTATAAGCATGAAAAAGTAGATGGGAGTGTTTGAAGGTTAAAAGTGTTGGGGAAGAATGGAAGGACCCAACCTGGTGCAGCCTGCTGGGAGCAGTCCCTGGAGTAAAGTATGCCCACAACAGCATTCAGGTTCATCTCAGAGGGACCTAGTTGATTGACTCAAAAAGCAAGTCTAGGATTGAACCAGTATCCGCTCAGCTAGAGACCAACAGGTGGGAAAAGAATATTAGCTGACAAATACACATGCACATTTTATGGATAGTTCTATTAGGTCAAGTGTCTTGGCCTAATCATCATGCAGTATTTTTTTTTTTTTTTGCTAACAGACTTTTTGGTTAACATAATTGCCTAAGAAACAGAAACTCCCTAATGTTAACATGGAGGCTTCAGGATCATACGTTTGTCTTTTTGTTCCAGTACTCTACAATCTCCTGTAAACTTATTTTCTTACTTAAGTTTATATTTCCAAAATGTAATTATATAATTACAAATGTCAGTGATCCTGAAAGTTATCTAGAATGCCATGCTCTCTGCAGGACTGGATCCATGATTGTGCTTAAGGTCTCACAGCTGTGCTATATGTGACACTAAAGATACTCGGTATAAGAATGAGAAACTGTAAGTGGTAGGCAGGACTGCATTTTATTCACGATCACTGAAAAGGAATGGGAATAAACAGTCAGTTCCTGCCATAGGTCACCAGTGGCACTCTGCAGTCTTTGCTAGGTTGTGTGCTGCTTGACCTATTCATAATTAACCTCAAAAAAGGGACAAAGAGACAAAATTTGCCAATGATAAAGTTAGTAAGGGTAGTAAGACTACTGGCAAACTGTGAAGAACTGCAGAAAAGACATACAAGACTGATTAGGAAATAAAATGGCAGATGCAATTCAGCATAGATAAATAGAAAATGATATACATGGAGATAAACAACCGTAGTTTCACATCTGAAACAATAGCCTCTGAGCTTATTATTACCACTCAAGAGTGAGATCCTGCGGTTACGACAGATAAAGCCATGAAAACACTCAGTGCTCAGTTCAAATTAAAAAAGCAAGTCAAGTATTAGGAATTACTAGGAAAGGAATAAAGAACAAGAAAGTAAACAAACAGGCCAGTACTTAACTACATGGCTAATGCTGCGTGCAGTTTTGTTCCCTTCTCAGAAAATAATATACGAGACCCAGAAAAGTTTTAAAGAACAACAAATACAGAAGCTCTTCTATGCCTTTAGTCAGCCAAGGAATATGTTAACTAACACATTTCAGTTTAGAAAAGAGGAAATTTAAAGGTGAACATGTTATATATCTGCAGAATTATGACTGGCACAAGCATGATCAGTAAAGGTTTACTGTGCAGGGAACATTAAATTAAGCTAGTAAAAATCAGGTTCAAAATAAACAAGAAGTGGCAATTCTTTATGCAACAGACATCAATTGATAAAGGCTGCTGTTATTCAGGAAGCATATATAGTCCAAGGGAAACTGGACACGTACTGGAAAAAGAAGCATTGGGGATTACTAAATAGACAAACCATATGATGTTCAGGAAAGCCTGGAATAGAAGACACTTGGAAGCTAGGAGAACACAGAAGGAAAAGAACCAGATGTGCTTGCATTGTTCTTATCCTTCCTCAGGCATCTGCTTTTGACTACAAAAGAGGCTATTGTGTTAGAAAAACCTTTGGTCAGGACCTGTATAGCTATTCCTATGTTTATATTTTCAAGAGTTCCAAGAGCATGTAAGGAAGGAGCACAGAGGAAAAGCACGTGCTGTTTGCTTGGCTTCTTACAGTTAAATGCAGTAGAAGGTGGTGTGTTACAAATGCAGCCAAGGCTTCTCAGCCACCAATGCTAAGTCTGAGCACTCACGTTCACATAGTGGGGATACTAATAAAGTGAGAGGCTTTTATTTTACAGCACAGAAACATTTCCAGTATGAAACTTCCTACTAGAGGGATTTTCTTCTTTT
Source organism: Phoebastria nigripes (assembly GCA_035582835.1). Classification (NCBI taxonomy): domain Eukaryota; kingdom Metazoa; phylum Chordata; class Aves; order Procellariiformes; family Diomedeidae; genus Phoebastria; species Phoebastria nigripes. Next base: position 1,027,312 of record JAYKAV010002264.1, on the reverse strand, counting down.
TTTCTTACTAGGAGGAAGAAAAAAAATATATATTTCTTGTATTTGTTCTGGATGGTACCCCAAATCAAAAGCGAGCAGGAGTTCTGTTATACCAATTCCTAAGCACATTTGTTCCACCCAGTATTTTGAAAGAAACTTTGCCAAGTATGCTGAGGAAAAGTATATAGACTTTCTAGGTAACTACAGATCTGCCAATTTTAAGAAACATCTCTTCCCTGCTTTCAGCCCAAATATGCTAAATATTCAACCTTATAAGGTTTGCATTTAATTTTGTAAGTATGAGCTATTAAGTATAACCAATGTTACCATTTAGTTCCATGTAATAATGAAAATGATGCATTTTTAGTTTTATATCCACCAAATTAGGTTTCTGTCGTGGTTTAACCCCAGCCAGCAACTAAGCACCACACAGCCACTTGCTCACTCCCCCCACGGTGGGATGGGGGAGAGAATCAGAAGGGTAAAAGTGAGAAAACTCGTGGGTTGAGATAAAGACAGTTTAATAGGTAAAGCAAAAGCCGCGCACGCAAGCAAAGCAAAACAAGGAATTCCTTCACTACTTCCCATCRGCAGGCAGGTGTTCGGCCATCTCCAGGAAAGCAGGGCTCCATCACGCGTAATGGTTACTTGGGAAGACAAACGCCATCACTCCGAACGTCCCCCCCTTCCTTCTTCTTCCCCCAGCTTTTATATACTGAGCATGACATCACATGGTATGGAATACCCCATTGGCCAGTTGGGTTAGCTGTCCTGACTATGCTCCCTCCCAGCTTCTTGTGCACCTGGCAGAGCATGGGAAGCTGAAGAGTCCTTGACTAGTAGACTACTTAGCAACAACTAAAACATCAGTGTGTTATCAACATTATTCTCATACTAAATCCAAAACATAGCACTATACCAACTACTAGGAAAAAAAAAATTAACTCTATCCCAGCTGAAACCAGGACAGTTTCTGAATGTCAAAAACATGCCCTGCTTCTGTAATTCTGCATGACAAATGGTCTACCAGCAAATGTCTAAGTGCATAAAACCAGTAAGTTTATTGATGGTAAAAYGGTAGGTGCAACTTACTGGACGGATCAAGAATTATAAATTGTTCTCATACTGCATTTGCAAGCTGGTTTTAAGCATTTCAAGGACATAGAACCAAAACTGAGATCAAGCTAATAAGTTAGAGAAGCCCCTGGAAATACATAAATGCAAAGTAATCAAGAGAGTGACATTCAAGGGAAGTCATCAGAATTCCTGTATTGCCCAAAGATCTGGCAATGCAGGAAAAGAAAAAGCACCAGCAGAAACATGCACTTTAATAGGATTTCATAATTATTTTGGGCACATTTGCTATAGTTTATACAAAATTTTCAGAATTTAAGTTTCACAAGTGAGAACTCACAGACTTAGATGTGGCTCCTGAAAACAGCAAGAATGCTCCCCAGTCTTTTCTCATTTTTGAGATTTAGCACTGAGTCTAGATAAAGTTAAGTAGAAGAGCTAATTGCTAATTTGTGTTGATCTGACCTGGTGTTTTCATGATGTTTTACTGACTTTTCAGATTTCCTAGGATAAATTTCATTGTTGATATCTTTTCACACTAGGGATACCTTAATGTTTTCAAAAAACACTACACCCAGTATTCAAAACTTATAAATCTGAAGTTACAACACCAATTTACAAAGGATTTTAAGTGTTCATATGAGTGAGCAAACTGATACCACTTAAGAGTCCCCCAGCTTGGTTATCCAGAATTTCACAGCATCCTCCCGGAATGATTTTTTGGCCAGGCTAACTGGAAATAATGGTAAGTGATTCAGTGTAATATAAATATTTTTCTATTCTCTCTGCCAGCAATATGAACTATTTAGCCTCCTTGACCACTTTTTGTAGAGCTATGACCTAAAGTGCATACGATGTAAACTCCTACAGTAGAAAAGAACTTTTTTTTTCTGCACAAATATAAAGTTTGGCTTAACTAAGATTCCAGGTTCATTTCCAAATGTGCTCCACCCTATTAACCTTGGAGGTTACTTTAGGTCCCATTAACACTACACCTTGAAACCATGCTAACAAAAAATTGAAAAAACTTAAACAGCAGCAGATGAATAATACACAAGAAACCATTTTCTTATGAAGTAGAATTCATGAATGCAAGGATATTTACTGGAAAGTAACATGATAAACAGTTTACTGTATATACTATAAACACTTGTTTTGGCATCAGTGAAGATTCCTAGTGCTGAATGAGAAGACATTCCTACACCAAATGACTTTTTAAAGACTCATTGATTTCCATCAACCAAATCCAACGCTTCTCATCTATGCTTTGAATAGAAAGTAACAATATAGCCTTAATATTTTTAGGTCTAGTAGTCAGAACCAATGTAACAAATGTAGCATCTGAACTCTGTAAAATATTCCACGTAATCTAGAATTTAAATTTACATACATTTCTGCATGAATAACTGAAGTTCCTTTGTTATCCAAGTTAAAAACACCTTTTCCAGCAATTTGAATCAAAAGGACAATTCATTACCTACATTATCAAAAGTGCTTTATTTCTTACTTTCAGATTGAGACTTAAGTCACTACCTTTACTATAATTAAAATAAAGTCAGGACAGGCTTCATTCCTATCTGGTCCACAAAACAAAACTAAAATGTAGCTTTTCATCAAAGCAAGAGATAAAAACTAGGATATATCAGCACTTCTAAAGGATGCATTTATAAGCTATACTCATTATAACAATATTAGTTCCGACATACTAGTAAGTTCAGCAAGTGTGCAGTATCTGACATGGTTTAAAAAATACTGGATGCCAAAGAAGAGCAATTGCACTATATTCACAAATAGTTCACAAAAATACCAAGTAATGAGATTATTGGTGAACTTCTCTTATTAAAAAAAACTTTTCAAAGCTATTCTATACATCATCCTTTTCAAGAAGATTACAGAAATATTCTGAAACCTTCACACACACACTTAATTTCACTTTTTTCTGAATAGTGGCAATCTTCAAAGCCTCTGTTAACTTTAACTTGGCATTCTTCTCACGCAGAAATCTTCTCCCATGTCAGCCTGTCATATTTTCAGCGGCCTAGAAACAGAGAAAACATTTATTGCATGTCACCAAAAGTAGACACCATGTAGATTAAGTTTAATCTTTTCTTGTAACTATTTTAATTTACCTAGGGAACTTAAAAGTCTAAAAATAAGCTACTTATGAAAATAGCATTGTTCTCTAACGAATACTACTTTTTTTTTAAAAAATAATGCAGTCAACTGCCATTAGCCTTTATTAACATAGCCATTACTGTTTGCTTGTGTTAAATTGTGTATCCTGTATCTGAGCAGCTTGTATCCTGTACATTTTACCCTAATGCTTTCAAGAAGTGCTCAAATGCATGACTTCCTTTTCCTTTGGAGTTTACCTCTTTATACAATTTATAGCAATTATTATTCCCACTCAGACAGATAAATTATTGACACAAAACTTAGAAAAATGACACGAATCATAACTGCATAAATCACACTGCCAATTATTTGATCAAGGTCATCAGTAAGTATTTTTACTACTGAGTAACTCAACCCAGCCAACAAGGTACAGTTGTTGGAGACTGACATTGGCAGATTTTAAGCCAGTTATGGGATGAACAGGCAAAGGATAGCAATGGGAATGATAAACCTACAAAAGCAAGGGAAGAAGTAAAACAGCCCTCAATTACTTATATACACATAGTTAAATATATACGTATGCATGCATTTAAGCATGTACACAAATATAAAATACACATGAGCAGGAGTACAGAAAACTGTTAAGTTAAAAATGAAGTAAAAAATTTGAAAACCAGTGAAAAATAGCCCTGACTAGCATCCATCTAGTAAAAAATTTGTAAGTTGAATCTTCTAAGAATCAGAATGCAGTCTTCCAGAACAGAGATAGGCAGGCTAGATATAGGTTTCTCCTCCACCTCCCCAGAAATAAACAAATGTAAGATACAGTAGAAAAGAAATCATGATGTTTAGGTAGACAGTAAAGAATGAAAATCCTTTAAAAGGCAAGTGAGGATTTTTTTTAAACCATAGTTACCCTCTCTACTAGCTAAACAGGTAAATGCTAAATTATGAAAAGCCCTATATATACACACACCATGAAATCCCCTCGTTTGTCTTTGGAGAGATTCAAAGCACAGGTTAATGTGGTAAAAGCAGTATGTGAAGGTTACATTAGCAAGCTGCATGTACCTGTTTACAAGTACTTCTGCATACTATCAGGCCTGAGGTTGTAGAAATGAGGTGATATGGGTTAAAGGAGAAAGTAGCAATCTATTTGTGATATGATGCAGATAAAGGGGCAAATGGTGGCTACAAATGCCCAGAACAAAAATCTGTGGGTTTTGGTGGTTGGTTTTTTTTTTTTCCTTCCTCCAGAAGAGTTAATCTAATTATTTCTGAAAATATTTTATTCGTACCATTTCTTGCTTCATGTTCCATTCAGTTGTACACATTGCCTTTTCTGTGGAACAGCTCATTTCCTTGATATGAGTCATATCTTAAAGTACAATTTACAAATTGAAGTATAGCAAGTTGAACATAGATCTGACTCTTAAAAACAAATTTATAAGCTTTTTAGGCAAAAGCATTACCTTTAGAGCTTCTGTAGCCTTACGCAGTTCTTTAATAACAGATGATAATGCTTCTGGATTTATCCCCTGTTCACAAAGCCGCACACAAATAGACAAYGTCTCCATATCCAAGCCAGTGTTTAATATTCTTGAAATCTCAAACAGAACTGCAACAGAAAAAATGAAAGCACTTTAGTCCCTACAGACTATGAAATTTCAATGATTGAACATGTTATTCATCAACATTTAATTTCTACAGTAGAGTCTGTGAACATGGCAGTTGTGGAAAGCTCTTGCAGTCTGAACCTCAACAGCAGCATTCATGGTCAGCTTTCCAGCATAAGCTAGAAGCCACAGCCTCCAACATAAATACCACGCTTTTCTGGTTCAGCAGACTTAATACTGGATAATGGGTTTTGAAAAATAAAAAAAATAAGTGAAGAATTCAATAATTAACAATTGTAAAAAGTAGGCTATAAGAATAATCCGTGCTTTTGAAATCCAGATACTGACAAAGTCCTACTAAAATGGACTGGAAGCACATTCTTAAAGCTTTTACAGATAATGTCAGGAGTTTTCTAGTCACCTCCTTCCATAGCTAAACCTGGCTTTAGGTCTAACATTAACACTGGTTTAAGGATAAGCAATACTATTTGATTTTTACGTGACCCAAATCAAGAGTAGCGCCACGTGTCAGTATGAAACCTTTTGTAGAAGGAGATGCCAGTCAGCTTTGTGCAGAAACAAAGATCGATCTCTCCCCGCTTCCAAACGTTCCCTGGAAGGCCCCTTTTCTTTGATTCTTATAAACAGTTTGTTATATATGTAACAGAACAACTCACTGAGATTTTATTTCTGGTTGCTACAGTAATCTCCATCCTGAGGCTAAGCCCCTAGCAATACAGGTTGATTCTGAACAGATGTTATTCACACAGTTTCTGTAATCAAACCTCCCCCAAACTAGGAGAAAGTGAAGTAAAAGGGCTTTCTTACCATGTAAAACCAGCATGGCAAGTGACTGGTGTCCACTTGACAGCTATGAAAATATTCTACTACTTTGGTATACCAAAGACATACTGCAGCACACCCTCAGTCACACTCAGCCAGGCCAAGACATTAAAGTCCTAATGCATCCAGTCAATTCCACCGAAGTCTCAAGGAAATGTCAGATGCTATGAAAAAACCTCTAGGTATGATAATACTCTTGAAGCCCACACAAGCAGGTTGGATTAAGAATCCACACAAGTTTAAGACATGAAAGTRGTTTGTCAGACCAAAGCCCTAGCTACAAGCCACAAGGGGAGCTTCCTTCTCCACAACAAGGCTTTCCATTCCCACTGGCTTGAAAGCAAACCGTTCCAAATGCAGTACACATGCACACCCTGTCCACGTGAAAGCATCTTCAACAGCCAGACAAAGCAACAAATTGATGCATTTGCAATAAAATGCCATTGAACATTAAGAGCTACAGAACTGACTAAGAAAGACTGGCAACTTCCCAGAAATAAACAATTCTTACTTTCTTTAACCATTTAAAGTTTATCATAAAATTCACTAAGCATGTGATGTATTTGAAGGCAGAGCAGTAAATCTAACTAGAGGTAAGTTCCAATTTCCTATGTCAGCAAGAGTTGTGGTCACTTGTTTCTAATAGGAAATATCTTTAGGTGTTGAGGCAGCATCTTTGGTAGAGAGATGTAGCAGTTTATCCACAAAAAAATCTGAGCTCTTAACAACAATTCTGCAGAGAACAGCTGCTAAATATTTGTATCTGACATTCTAGATTAAGCATTTTACTTTTCTAAACTACTAAAGATATAGAAGAACACTTTTTTTAATACCAACCCATTTACTTCCATTAGGTGCCTATTTCTTGTGCAGCAAGTTATGACGCAACACAGATTTCATGTTCTATTTAAAAGGGTCTAAAAAAATTGTCCTACAAATATTTTTTCTACTCATTATGATGGGCCCTTATCAAGAAAAATCTAATTACATGGACACAGCTAACATAGTGCTTTACATTTTCAGTTACTTCACCAAAGCACTTAAAATAAGTATTCTTATAATGGAAATTTCAAAAGATTAATGTTATTTTGAACAGTAAAAAAACCAAAACAATTTATTTATTGAGTGCAGTAAAAGTTCAAACATGAGGGTATTTCTAAGACTCTGTTTAAGTAAATCTTTAAAGATCAAGTGTATTTTTAAGTTAATGGAATTTTTTTTTCCTTCTAAAAATACCTGGCCTCAGGAAGAAATTAAATTATGAATGTCTATCCTAAATAAAATATACACACTGTTACTCAGGAAGCCTAGGCTTCTAAATCTGAAGGCTAGTACACTTCCCATAGGAGTTCTCAAAAGCCTTACTTTGTCTTTAAATCTGCATATCATCCCTCCCACCTAAAACATTCCTGCAGAAGTGGAGAGAGGGTAGGTGTCAAGTACAGTTACAAGAACTTAGAATCACTGTCCTTCCCAAACAAATCTCTCCCTCTGCACAGAATGGTCTTATCCTCTTGAAGCATCAGAGCAGCCATAACAATCCTGCTAGTCCTGCCTTGCCTCCAGCAGCAGGTCAGAGTGGGTAGATCAGCAGCTGAAACACTGATTTTTACACCAGTTCAACTCACGAAGGTCTTTGCTAAGGAATCCTTATGTAGCCATAACTACAATACAAGGGAAGATCGTGAGAAAATAACAAATGCAAAGCAATACCCCCCTGAACACAGTCTCTAGTCCCTCATTAGGGCACTTCCAGAGAAAGTCTTCATATTTAACAACCCTCAGGGGACCTCCTGGCAGCTTTCCACTCTGCCTGAAATCCATATAAGCTTTTGGCATAGCCATTCCATAGAATTCCAGAATTTCACACTACACATTGCTAAGAAACACCTCCTGAACCTGCCAGCTTTGATTCCCCATAGTCAGGCTAGAAGAGAAAGCAAACACCTGCTCACATTTCTCATGGCTTATAAATCTCTGAAATATTTCCCACTACTCCCAGTGCCACTTCTCGCACATTCCCCATCCCACAACAGTGCCAGGTTTTTTGTATCGGAAACTGTTCTAACTCTAATTCTGTAACACTGACTGCCCTTCTCAAAACTTTTTTGCTGTATCTTTTTGTTTGTTTGTTTTTTAGTAATTTACTTTGGTTTTCTGACATGGAGCAGTCCACAGGAACAAGCTATTGGGTTAAGATCAGTTCGGGTGCTGCCACTTACAGCACCACAGGGTTGGTCCTTCCTCTCCCTTCCACACGCTTCCTTCCCACCCTCCAGTTTAAATCCAAGATGCACAGAGCCAGGTAACATAATTTGCATTAACCATTGAGAAAGAATAGCAAATGTATGTATTTATAAACACTAAAAAATAAGTTAGATGTTTAACAGCTAATTAAAAAAAAAAAAGCAAACAAGTAAAGTCACACGAGGTCCAAAGACACCAGCACTAAATGCACATTTGAAGTGTTCCAGACATTACGCCTTACACGAATTAAAAAGAAATTGCTATGCGCTAAACCCCTAAGCAATTGCAAACCGTAATCCTCTTCACAGGAGAGGCGCTGGTCTTAATTAAGAGCCGGCTCAAGGCCCCGCAGCCTGCGGAGAGGGGCGAAGGCAGGACCTGCTTGGAGAGACCAGAGGCCGACCCGGGGCTGCCGGCGCGGCGGGAGCAGGGCCCGGCTGCCGCCCCCACCACGGAGGCCCCCTGTCTCCATCACCCACCGTCCATAGTCTCCCGCACCGCGTTGAGGCTGGCGGCATTGCTCGCCATGGCGACCTGGCGCCGCCCCTCACCTCCCACCCGGAAGCGGAATGAGCCACCCCCCCCCACTGTTTCCCCCCCTTCCCTCCCACCAACGTCGTTCAAATCCTCCCGCCCCACCCCCGCTCGCCCTACGTGACGCCCCAAACGGAACCCGCTCGCTTAACAGCCGGAAGGAAAGGGGCGGCATTTCTTTCGAATTTGTGTCGCGGCTCCCGCGGCGATTGGCCCGTTCGAGAGCGGGGGGGCCCTGCCATTGGCCTGGCAGCGGAGACTGCGCGTCGTGATTGGGCAGAGCCCGCGAGGGGGTGGGGCTAGTTAAAGAGCCGCCCGGCGCGGTGGAGGCGGGAGCTGTGATCTGGGGCGAGCATGAGTGGGCGCAGCGGCGTCCCGGTAACGGCGGCAGGTAGCTGCTGCGCGGGCCTCGGCCTCGCATCAGCCGCTGGGGGCTGAGGGGAGTAGCTCGGGGCGAGGCTCGGTGACGCTGTCCTGGGGGGCAGAGGGAGAAGGGGGCTGTTCTCTGGGGGGGCTGAGCGGGATATCTCCCCGGGGCTCCCATCCCCTTTGCCGCCTTAGGCGGGTGAGCCGCCGAGGCACGGCCTGACGGCGGGCAGTAGAGCCGCCGGCCCTTCTCCTCTCTTCCGTTGCGGGAGGGAGCGGTGGCGCCTCCCGGAGCCCCTCGCGGGCTGGGGCTGGCCTCGGCCTGGCGGGAGGGGGGGGGGCGGTTTTAGCGCCCGAGCGAAGCGGGGCCTTTCTGAAGGCGTTATTGCTCTCGCCGCCCGGCGGGGGGGGGGGGGGCGGTTTTAGCTTCTGGGGTGGTGCGGTGTGGACGACGGCAGGCTTGCCGGCAGCCCCGTCTCGCCGTTGTGGCGGTGGCTTTCCGTTTCCTGTGCTTGCTTCTTAGCTTGTGGGTAGCGCAGGGCTGGCTGGCACTGAGGGGCAGCCGGGGAGGTTGTCCCTGTGCTACCCACATTCCAGTAACACCTCTTTATTTCTGAAGCACTTGAGTGCCAGCGTTTGGTATGTGGGCTGCCCTCCAGGAATACATTAAGCTTCATCGCCGTTTTGTTTCTTCTGGTGGTTTTTTTTTGTTGTTGTTGGTTGGTTGTTTGTTTTTGTTTGCGTTTTTTTATTTTTAAATCGCCTTTTCAGTGTCCTTTCTTGTCTCGTTTTCATAGGTTTTATTCATTTTTAGTTGTTCTTCGTATCAGCCTTATTTATCAGCTTCACATCTCAGTAGGTCCAAGCCAAAGCTAACTTCATTTTTTGTTAGTCTTTTAAATGTTTCTGGCTCCTTAAAAATGATGGATCATCTCTTCCCAAAACCTTCAGGATGACCCTAAAAAGTCAAAATTATAATTTCCTTTCCCCCCTCCCCCTTCATTTTTCCCCTCTCTCTCTCTCTCTCTCTCTCTTTTTTCCAGGTATAGCTTAGTGTTATGGGTGATACAAAAGAAGCTAAAATGCAGATAACACCAGAAACTCCAGGACGAGTCACAGTCCTGAATCCTTTTGAAAGTCCCAGTGATTATTATACTCTTCAGGAGCAGATTGTCTCCAGTCCTTCAGTCTTTAAATCAACAAAATCCTCATCTGTAAGATCTAGTCTTTAGTTGTGTAACTATACAGATGTAGTGCTAATATTATGAAACGCATTAAAAAGTGTATTTTATTTAGCATACTTTATATACTAAGCCAAAGAATTTTGGTGGCATTTGGTGTTTCTTCTAATTACAGGAGTGTGCTGCTTTTGATACTAGCATTGTCACTTAGTCTTCCTACTTTCCTGTTTTTTTTTTTCTTTAGATATTAGGTGTATCAGTAGATTAGCAGATACCTGCTAAGTGCCAAAACCAGTTGAAACTAGATAAAGGACAGTTGTTGGATGTGGTGTTCTTGTCCCACTTAAAGTGGAAAAAAACCAGTTCCTACTTAACATGCTAAGCAGGCTGGATGCAAGTAAAACTTAATTGCACTTCTGTTATGAGCTGTTTGCACATTCACAGAATCAAGTTAATGATTTTGTGTATATATAACATTTTTAGTTGCAAATTACATTCTGGTTTACAGTTGGAATTATTTTCTGATAAGCAATAGAGATGATGCTGTGCTAATGAAACTAAAAAGACTTGCTTGGTACATCATTTTTCAAACAGATATTTGAACAGTATTTTGTAATTAAGTGTTAAATAAAGGGGTGAAGCAGCTTTATTTCTGAATTGGGTTTTGTTGTGCACTATGCATGGCATTATGAGGGAGACTTTGCAGGATGCATATGGGGTTGCAACTCCTAAGTCTTCTTGGAAATGTGAGGTGAAAGGAAGGCTGCTCTATTATTTGGATAACTTGGGTTAGGTACGGACACTGGGTTTTCATGGAACTGCAATTTTGATTGTGGCAATCTAGAAGCAACTAAATTTTATCCCAAGTTCTGTATCTTTAGTAGATCTGTCCTCAGAAATTGAGAAGAAATTGACACCTCAGTTTGTAAATATTAGCTATAACCCTCCACTTTGTATTATCTTGTAAATCATTGTAATACCACTACCAGGATAAAGAAGCCTGATTGACTTACTCATTTTTTTTAAAGTAGATCATTTAAATAGAAACTCTTTTGATTGTCTTTGACAGAAACTATATGGAAGTTATGATTGCATTGTTCCATTGAGATTTGTCCTGTGCTTTTATTTTTATCTTTTTAGACTAGCAAGCATTAAGATGTCCATTTCTTTTTTAGACACCAGGAAAATTTAGATGGTCTATTGATCAGCTTGCTCTAATAAATCCTGTGGAAATTGACTCGGAAGATGTTCGACGCCAAGCAATGTATTTGAGTCATGCTAGGTAACTTACCATCTGTTTTTATGCAGTTAACTTAGCTTAGAACACTGTTCTTTTGCTTTATTGACATTTCAACACGGCATTAAAGACTTCTTATTCAAATCTTTTAACATAGATTTTTATGTGTCCTTGTAGTGGATATAATACTTAGATGAGGCTGCCTCTGTGTTGCTCTTTTTTAATATTAAGAACTGCTGATCCACTCTGATTGCAGTTTGGAAAACAGCCAGATAAAAGCAGTCAACGGAAGCAAGAAAATGTCTTGCCAGTGATTGTTACCAAGCTACCTCTYCTGCTCCTTGTCACAACACAATTTATCTTCTGAGAGTGTTCCATACTGAGACCTATGAAGTGTAGGCTTCTTTAGGTCTTTGGGACTCCTGCAGAAGGGTAGAGCTGGGAAAGCTAGCTAGGTAAGCCGGTACCCTTTTTGAAAGGTATAGGTTGGACTTAATGTGAAGGAGGGAAGACCAATAAGCTTGCTGTCTTTGAGGAGAAGGAGATTGCTAGTTACTTGAAATAATTTGGGGATCTTGATCTCAACTTTTTCCTTTCTCTGAAAATAACTTCCATGGGGAAAACAAATGAGTAAGTAAAACAGGCTTGGTATTCACAGCTCATCTTGAGGGATAGTCTTACACACTAATAGTACAGAACATGCCAAGTGTAGGTAGTCAAGGGAAGGCCACAATGGTGAATTCTGTAGACACTCACATATGTTTCTCAGATATGAACTTGCACAAAGAATTGCACCTCATGGCATGACGCACCGCAGTAATAGAATAATAAAACAATCCTCCATCCTGTTTATGCCTATAGAACTTTCAAGTCCTGCTAGTGAAACAAAACACAGATAGAGGGCTGTTTAGGGTAAGAGTCCTCTGAATAGTCATAGAATGGTTTGGATTGGAAGGGACCTTTAAAGGTCATCTAGTCCAACCCCCCTGCAATCAGCAGGGACATCTTCAACTAGATCAGGTTGTTCAGAGCCCTGTCCAAACCTCACCTTGAATGTTTCCAGGGATGGGGTATCTACAACCTCTCTGKGCAACCTGTKCCAGTGTTTCACCACCCTCATCGTAAAAAATACTGTGAATTAGACCTATTGTTCTTAATGTCTGACTGAACCTACATCTCTCTTTTTGAACAGGAAGAGGTATAAGAAGGAATATGAATTGCTTGCTACAGTAGAGATGTAGAAAGAATATAACTGTCCTCAGCTGTATCTGTGAATCACCATGTCTTAATGTCAATATTTTTCTTAACATCTGTTTGTTTCCTGGCCTCCTCCTAGCAGCCAGTAGGTTTCAGTAATACTTTTTATATGTTATAAAGCCTTAAGCCTTATGTTTTTTGGGAGTTGATTACATTGTTTCTGAAAGCCTATTAGGACGCACACAAACTAGCTTTAATTTAGAGGGCTTGGGTGACAATTCCAATGATGATTAGTGGCATGGCCTATAGATACAAATATGCGTTGTCTCAGTGGGTCCTTTCAGTCTGTCCCACTGTTTCATATCCACTCTGATTTATTTTTTTTAAATAATCTGATATGGCTAGAAAGAGGCTAGTTTGTCTATGTGTAGCTTTGCTGTGTCCACGCTTGCATGTTTCAGCGTAGTACAGACTGAGGTGGTTATTTCTGGTGGCTGCAAACTGTACATGGTTAAATGCATATACATATATATATATGTGCGTGTGTGTAAGATATTGTATGGCAACTGATTTTAATTTACATTTCATAAATACTGCTTTATGGAAACTAAAGTGTCATAAATACAGCTCTTGACATTAAAAGTTCCTGGTAAAAGAATTAAGTTTTTGAAGCCCATGCATAATGTTACACAAACTATATACTCCATTTTAATAATGCTTGTTAACAAGTCATTTTCTCAAAGTTGCAAAGAATCACAAGCATAATTAATTTGGTGTATAAATATTTCAAACTGTTAATTCTCCATTATGTAGTGAAAACAGTTTGGGTAGCAGCACAGTGTAAAAGCTCATGAGCACTTTGTGATGTCTAAGTGTGTATCACGTGTAGACTTGATTTTGTGCAGTATTACTGTTTCCATAAACTGGGCATCATCTATGTGCTGTGCATTTATTGCACTGCTTATAAAATGATTAGGAGAACTTTTTTTCCCGGCAGACTGTGTTAGTGAAAAATAGTCTGTCAGTAATTGAGCAGACACAGTGACACACTCTTGTCCACAAACTCTCCTCTTCCTTTTTTATTTCTACTGGTAGAAATCGAATGTTTCTAAATTGGGTGCTATCCTATTATATGTTAAGTATTAAAAAAATCTGTACTGCATCTTGCATACTGTGTGTCACAGTTGCAAGTGCTCTGTTGCTTGAAGTTGCATACAAGACCGCCTTGGTTTTATTCTGGTTAATTACATATGACATTTTCACTTTGTTATTTTCCTGGAGTTATGCACTAAAGAAAAAACATCCTCTTCTGCATTAACCAGCCCTTTTAGTGGGAGCTTTTCTCCCAGTTCCCCTGTTTCTCCTTTGGAATCTGGCTTGTAAAGATGCTTATTACTCGTGATCCACTATGCATAAATATACAATGATTGTATGATTTTTTTGGCACAATAACTGAATTTTGTGCAAGTGTCTTCATAGAACTGTCACTTTAGCATCATCTAGGCAGACATAGTTGAAGATGGCATGTCCAAGTATTGCAGATCTATTCAAAGTCTGATTAGCATCAAAGAAAGAGGGCTGTGAGGGAAAGTTTATGTATGTATTAGGTACATCTACATGTGTTTGTGTAGCTAATAATGTCTGTTATCTGACTGATTTCTAAAATTATTCAAGGGTAATTCAGGTATACTAACTGTGTATGAAAGTATTATGTGATTCAGCTAAGACGATGATGAATATTCATTGTAAAATTTTTTTAAGCTTATAAATTACATAGTAGTAACTGAAAGTGAGACCTGAAGGTGACCGTTAAAGGAAGTATAAATGTAGAATCTCACACATCATTTGAAGATGGCTGAAGTAACTTCAATATTTTTTTTAAAAACTAGGTTAAACGCTGCATAAAGGAATGTGTTAATTGATTTAAACTGAAACATGACACTGTATCCTGAACTGAAGAAAATATGGCAGACTAGCTATTTGAAAGGGGGAACTCTGTGCTGGGAAAGTGGGCTGTGTCAGGAATTTGAGTATACAAACATTTCACGAGTATCTTCTGTTGCCCTTTTGTTCCTTACAGCTTGTTTTTTTTATTCTGCTTGATTTTGTAGTGAGATTCTTTGTAAGCCTAATCTCATGGCAACTTTAATAGTAAAATCTATTCATATGACAAGTTCAACATAACTAAATGGATTATTCTGGAAGATCAGTTATGATTGAGTTTTTGTCCAGATAAAAATACATTGCTTGCTCCAATAAAAATACTTGCTTATACAAGGAGTAAATAGAAAATTTGCAAATATGTACTTATAAATGGTACAGATCTTTTTCAAATGAACTGAAGTAACTGAAAAGTGCATTTATATTTCTAAATTTACAGTATGAGATTATTGCACATAACAGTAAAAACATCACAAGATTTAGGGTTTAGTGCAATTTCATTTATGTTTCTCTTAAGCATCTGTAAAAGATTACATGGTTGGACTTTACTGTTTTTTTCCAATTACGTGATGGCTTTGATAATCAAGTTGTTTTTCACTTGTTACTTAGAATTGATAAGGAGACAGAAGACAGAAGGCAAAAAGCCATTGAGGAGGTAATAAAACTTTCTATGCTATCAAATATTGATTTGTTTTAGCTACATACCTACAAAAAGATCCTCATCTATTATAGGATTTCAAAACCCAGAAGCCGATTATATTTTACTGGTCAGTAAGAAACTAATTTTGTGTCCTCATCCCTTGCAGTTGTAGTTGGAATCCACATGGTCTTTTTCTTCCCATCTTCTTTCACATACCTGTAGGTCAAACCAGCATATTTTGTTTCTTTCATGTTGCTTGGCTAGTGGGAATGTATCTGTAAGATAACTCCTATAAATAGTTAATTTAAGGTTAAAAATAATGATTGAGTATTTTGGGTTTTACAGTAACTGTTAGTGTGAGGTAGCTTAGTTTCTTTTATTGCCCTTTTAAAAATACAGCAGAACCTTGGTGATTTTCTGTTTCTTCCAAAGTCTGCTTAGTTGGAGGCAAGACTTCTGGTAGCTTGTAATTCTTTCTGTCCATTTTTCATTTTATTTTTTACTATCCATTTGTCTAGCAGAGAAGGAAAAGTAAAGTGTTTCAAATCTTCACCACAGAAATCTTCAATGTTATTTCAATTTAAAAAAATAAAATAAGGCTCTGATAGGCAAGTCTTCCTTAGTGTTACTGACCTTTTTATATTATTTATATTGTATCATGTTGTTACCAGTTTCTGTCCCTATAAACAAAAAATACGTTTAAAGGTGCCATGTAGTTGACCTGCAGCTAAGATACACTGTTGTGCTAAATCTGCATTAAAAAGGGTATTTCTTCTTTGTGAGGTGTAAGATAATGGATTTTGCAGCTGAACAGCTTGAAACCATGTCTCTGATAAATATTATGCCTTTAATAGTTGGGTGTTTCAAGCTGAGTTTTTTTTCATTTGCTTTGAATCTTGCTTTTATTGTGAGAACAGGATTTGCCATGCATTTCTTGAAGCTGTGTAATAGTGTTCACCTCCTCAGCATCAGGGTGTTCTAGAGTGCAACTATGACAGCAGATGCAGTTTCTGGTTCAAAGGAAGACTGAAGTGCCAGTACTCGTAAATGTTTCACTGCTAACCAGTTTAGCCAAATACACGAATGATATTGCCAAAAAGCCTTGGTTGTCCACTTTTACTGTTACTGCAGTGTCTCTAGCACTTCTACGAAATAGCTCAATTCTTAAAATACAACAATTTTTAACAAACTGAAAATTTGAAAAGAATTACGTTAAACTACTGTGCAATAAGGATGGTAGAGACAATTCAAATTTTTAAATGAGGAATTAGTGTTAAATGAAACTTTTGTACAATTTTCACTCTGCAGACTTGAATGAGGTGGTACATGTCATAAAGAACTTGGGGGTCGTCTTCAAATCAAATTGTTTTTTCTTTAGCCTCTCTGGGCCTGAAATAATGACATATATTTTGGGTATAAGGGATAACTATAGGTTTGGGGGAAGGAAGAGTTAAAATTCTTAAAATACAGATCTGTGAGTAGCAAAAGGTATTATTTAAATTTTTCTTGTTCAGGGTACTAATCTAAATTTAAGTTGAGACTCTCCAATTTTTAAAAATGCTTAGATGGTTTCTTTGTATTCTACTCTAGTTTTTCACAAAAAGACTCATAGTTCCTTCTCCTTGGACTGAACATGAAGGCAAGCAAGTTTCTCAGTTTAATTCAACTAAATGTAAGTTGCTTTTGTGTGTCCACCCAAAATTATCTAGTTTTTGGAGAAATTATCAAGCATCGTTATTTTCAACCTCAATTTAAATTTTAAGAACCAATGAGAAAAGATGGCACAACTGATAGATTTTTAGCTGTTCTCTCCAAGTGCTTTCTTTGTTTAAAAATCATTTATTAATCCAGAATCTTACATAATTTTTCATTTTTGTTATTTTGGTTCCAGTTCTTAAATCTTTTTCCTTTCATAACCTGTCTTCAACTAGTTTAATTTACACACACAACTTTGCTGCGTCAATACTGGTAATAGCCAAGTCTTCTACTTCACACTTCTCTTCTGGTGTCTGCACGTCTGACTTACTCTGACTGCTTTCCTGCCRATACAAATACATGGGAAATGAGTTCCATATTTTTCTACCCTTACTTGCTACGTAAATTCCTGTTGTCCTCTTAATGTCCTGCTAGCTGACTGTCACTGTACGTAGGGTTGTGGGTTTTCTAAATTTATTTCATTTACACCATTATTAGATTTTATTAATGCTGTTGTTATTAAAGTTTATATATAACCAACAGAATACATAGTAAATGGATTACAAGCTGGACAAATGCCAGCTATAAAGTGTTGTTTGCATTCAGTATTGTTTGGTAGGACATTCTTAAATAAGTGTTTGGGGATATTTGGAAGAGGCTAAACTGTTAAAATATTTTATCAAGGAGATGCAGCTTGTGGATAGTGTATTTTTAATTGTCAATTGTAAGATCGTCGCTTCTTGGGCAGAGCCACAATCCTAGAGCTGGGGAAGTGGCTGGTGAAAGAAAATGGTCTAATGTGTTCCTTAGCTGTGTAAAAAGATTCGAGTGATAGATTCTTCATCTTTGCCTTCAAGTCAGACTGTGTGGTTTTCTGGAAATGTGTTTTACTTGAACACAGCCTGTTTGGCTAAGCATAAACTGAGTTTGTTTTAAATCTCTCTAATGTAGAGGAGGCTGCAGGAGACAAAGATCTGGGCAAAGTTGATGCTACTTCACTAAGTTTTTTAATGGAAAGGTGCTGAAATTCTCTTAATCAGCTATAATAGTAACCTTTCTTCAGTACGCCTTTCTAATCTCTTCCAAACTTTGATGCAAAAATTTTGTTTGGTTGTGTTAAATATTCTAACTTACTGCTGCTAGATTTCAAAACTCTACATGCAATGCATGCTTAAATTTAAGTTCTTATCTGTTTTACAGCCATAGATCTAAATACCATTTCTCCAATTGGAAGACAGCTGACTTTGCAGCCTGGGAAAAGCAATGGTGGGTAAAAGGCAATGTCTGAAATTATAGGCTTTCTCTGAAGCAAAATAACCCATTTTTTAATGGCTATTTAATTTCAAAAGGGAATGATTTTTTTTAATATTCCTGTAGAAATAATTTTTCTTGAACTGTATGGTACTATTAATTTTAATATCCATTTCTCATAGTAATTTAATTTTATTATACTCTTTCATATTTTTTCAGAAGTAAAACCTGAAGTCCTCTGTAGACTGTAGAGTGCATTTTTTCCAACTCAATGTATGCACTTTTTCTGAACTAAAAAGTGAATATAAGCCTCAGGTTTATGGGTAAATTACAGTTTCAAGAAACCTTTAATGTGTTGGATCATTCTGGGTTAGAGAATCTTGATTATTTTCTCTGCCAAATAAATAGCGGAAATCTTAAGACACCTTTTAAACTATTTCATTTTAGATAAATAGGTAGTGTTTTTCCCCAGGGTGTTTTGATGATCTTTCTCCCATTTCCTTTTGAATCCTTCCTTCCTTCAGAGACCTTTCTCCTCAGTTAAGAATGCCTCTCCAGAGGCTTTTATGTTACAACCCGTGTTTTTTTTATCTCTAGGCCTGAGTGTGCTGCATATAGTGTTGTCAATCAGAATCCTAGCTTTAATTAACATTTTTCCTTATTGCAACTGTAACTTAAATAGCTCAATTGCAATGCAATTTGAAAGTGAATTTTTGTTCCTACAGTTTTAGTAAAAGGTCCCTGCAAGCTAATTTTGTTGGTTTTATTCATTGCAGCTGCTTGTCAGACAGTACTGTCTTTGCCAGTGGATTTTAATTTAGAGAAAATACTAGGTATGTCATGTAATATCTAAATTTAATTATGAATGTCTAAATAGAAAACTTGTTTTTGTATTGTTTGCTGTTTTTTTTTGTCTTATGAAATATTGAAAACCTAATGTATGAATGAAAGTTTTAAGTATGTGTTCTAAATAGACAGTTATTGTGTGTTGCATGGGACATCTGACTTAAATGATATGATTTGAGTGTAGACATAAAGATAAAAGAGGAGGGATATGGAGGACAATTGGAAATTGATTAACAATTCTGAATGTATAAAAGGTAGTCAGCAGAAGACACACCCTGCCTCCCCCAAATAGAACAGTTATTGAACTTAGCGGAGTTGTTTGACTTGGAGATTGCTGGCCATGAGGCTCATAGCCCAACCTTGCCTTGAGCAAAGCTATGCTGTAATTCTGTGCCTTTAATTTAACTGACCAGAAGGTGGTGACTAGAAGTGTGGTGGCAAAAAAGCCATGACCGCCGAGTGGGGAGACAAGAGTCCAAATTAACTGTCTGATTATAACTGCTATATCAAGCAATTGCTGCCAGCTTCTCAGACACGGGGGGTGGAAAGGCCTGTTCTTACAGCTCATGTATGGGAATAGTGGGTATAGCCAGCTCAGAGGTTTTTGGCTGCATGCTCCTATCCCGGTATTGAAGTTCACAACCCTGATTGTGGGTCATCAAAATTAAAACAGAAAAACAGAACCATATCTATTGCTTTTGTGTTTCGTCTTAACAAATGCTTCCATCAATGCATAGTTTGTGAATTCATGAAAAATTTCTTCTACAAGAAATATCCAATTAGAATAGAGCAAGAGCAAAAAACTAAGATAATCTGGTCTCAGCATATTTTAATGGGTCTTTGTTAACATCTGTATGCTCTTCTACTGTAAACTGCTAACTGCTTTGACTTCGAGTTGAATTTGGTTTGCCTTTGGATGTATCACAATGACCAAAGCACATGGGAGACCTGAAAAAAGGTCTAGTTTTGCTTGGGTAGTATAATAACCCCTTTTTCACACTCAAATGTGCAGAATAATACAATTTTGGGAAAAGGCCAGTAAGTAGATGCTAGCCAATTTTTTTTTTTTTTTTTTTTTTTTTAAATGCAGACTTTAGTATTAAAGGATGATAGGCAGAAGTGGAACCTTGGTAGACAAAGTGGACTTTTTGTAATGATAACAAGTGATCCTTTGGGATAGGTGCCTAAATTAGATTAATTCCTTGCTGTATTGGTAAATTGGATTAAATGTTTTAATTTAGTTACATATGTCTCTGTAGTGGAATTTTTTTTTTTTTTACTTGCATTCTTATTGGAAACAACTTCTCCTCCATGTTTCTAGGTGAATATTTTAGAACTGATGAATTTGCAGATCAGTCTCAGGAAAATCTGAGCTCTTCATCACTCCGAAGAAAGCTGTTTTTAGAAGAAAATGGAAGTGTATCTGAGTGTTTGTCCCCTTCTCTGCATAGTCCATGTGGTAGTCAGCCACTTGGAGTGCTTTGTTCAATTGACATATCTCCAGTCCGGTGCAGAAGCCCTCTGGAAACATCTAGTTCAGTAAGTAGCCTGTTTTGGGGGCTGGATGGGGTGTGACTTAGCTGGCACAAGAGTAGTTCTTAGAGCAGGCTGTACTGATTCTGTGTTCTAACAGACTTCAGGAGATGAACAACCATGTTTTTAATAAGCTACAACTACTTTATGTGAGAGTAGGTATTAGACCAAAGGTGTTCATTGTGGGTTTTCTGCCCTCCCCCCCCCCATTCCAATTTCAGAAAAAATTTATGTGAACAAAAAAAGTTTTGAAAGAATATATTATTAACTTTTTATTATATCAAATTATTATGCTGTGCTGCTATTCTTCTGTATAGAAGGAATTATGCTTTAATTTTATGGTATGAAAAGGAAGTAGGAATTGATGCATATACAAGACTTGCTGAAAGCATGTTGAAATAATTTTTTTTCATGAAATGTATATACAAAAAAAAAGCCTGTTTAAATCCATGAACTGCTGTCTAAAATACTTGTTGATATGAACAGGTGATATAATCATTTCCCCTGTAGCTCATAAACTCATTTATGGTGGAAGAAGTGACTTGTGGATCTTTGAATGCAGTGCTAAATATGCTTTTTTCTTTTCCATTGACCAGAGATTTCAGATGAATAGACATTTATTAGAACACAGAACTTAATGTCTGTTTTTTAAATTAAGCCAGATGAATCTTATTCCCAGGTGGACATAGCACAGCTAAACTCGTTTAGGTGGTATGGCTTCATCTGTTTGGCGGCTGAAGTGCACGGGGAAAAAAGGTACCCCAGCAAGAGTGTGGCTTAAAACAAAACAAAGTCCTCACTGTGGTAACCTAGTAAAGAATTCCTACAACATAATTATACTGCTAGAAGTGACTTTTCTTTTTGTACCATACTCCTAAGCGAGATCATAACCACTATTCTTTTTTCTTACGGATAAGTATTTTGTCTGCTTCTGAGTTAAATAATTCAGATAATATGGATTCCATTAAAATATAAACAGTGGCTGGCTTTCATCTGCATTGTTATGAGTAAGAAATTGAGATTAAATACTTGACTATATACACAGATAGCATTAATTCCCTGTTTAGGCTTATCATAGTTCTTAAATATAACGGATATTATAGTCTTAGTTGGTATTATGTGACAGTTTGAGTCCATTGCTCTTTTCCTATGTGGAGGCATAAAGTCCAAGTGGAGAGCTGCAACTGGAATATTTAAGCTGACTAATGATAGAGATTGTTATTGTACAGTTGTACAGGATTAATTTTCCACAGAGCTGCCATATTAAGCTTTTTAATTAGAACACTTTTTATATAAACATATTAGTCAAAGTTTACATTATGAAAATATGCTTTTTTTCTTTTTTTCTTTTTTTTTTTTYTTTTAAAAACTGAAGGGTCAGTTTTCCTCAAGTCCTATTCAGGGAGGAACAAGGGCTTATAGTCTTGGAAGTATAACCAGTCCCACATTTCCAGAGGGGTCTCCTGCACATAATGGTTCTCCTACTTTTTCACCGATTGCTTTTCACATAAGAAAGACACCACTGTCAGGTATGGTTTAATTGTATATGTATTCTTTCTTGATTTATATATTTTGATTATAAAAACTGCTGCATTCTTATTGGAACCTTTTTCTGTTCGGAGACAAGTTACTGTGCTTGGCAGACCAGCAGTCTCCTCCTGTATGACACATTTACTGTTTAGCAGTGAAATATCTTAATGATGTGAAACAGTGAAGTGTATCTGCTTGCAAAAAATCAACTAGGGAAAATGTTTCAGAAAAAGGAATTGTGACCTAATAGGAATGAAAAAAACTTAAAGAATTAATCTAGTGTGAGGAGGGGGTTTAAAGCCCTATGCCTGAACTAAGTCAGGTCACAATTCTGATTTGGCCCAACCTGAAGTATTTTAATTGGACAAAGAATGTTTAGCTTCAGTTTTCAAATCATGTGATCGTTAAGATTATTTGAAATTAAACTGACTAGTGAAGAAATCACGAACATTTTGTGTCCTCGTTGCTCCAGAAAATGTCAGTATTTTATGTTTTGTCCGTTGCCTGGAAAGACATAATGCCACATTTGTATGTGACTTTGCTCTGATGAGCCTTGTGGTCTTTCAACACCGTTTTATATGGAGATTGCATAGGTTTGATTTTCTTGAAAAATTTATTGCTAGCCCTAATTTTTTTAAATGCCTATAGACTGTGTGTAAATTTTTTTTTTTTTTTTCTTCTTCTTCTTCTTTTCGGAAGAAAGCCACAGAACCAGCTTCACACATTTTTCCTGTGAACAGTGTGTGGTATTGCCATTTGAAATGCAAGGCCTCTGATACAACAAACTATGTCATAGGAAACAAATTTGGTGGTAAAAATGGGATAAAAACTTGCCTTTACCATGATACTTTAAATGCAGTTTAAACTCCCCCTTGAAGCCGGGAGGCAGTGCTAAGTGAAATACTATGTAGTTAGCTATAATTATTTGAAGGACTCTAGGGTTTTGAGAATGATGACGTTAACTCCATCTGATATCTAATAGAATAACTTTGTTGGTTTTTTTTTTTTTTTTTTTTTTTTTTTTTGTCTTTCTTCTGTGGACAGACCAAAGAAAATTTACATTTCGTTCTCCAGATATTCCTTCTTCCTCAAATAGAATGACACCCCCAAATACAAGAAGTCCTTATGTAGATGGTTGTTCTCCGATTAAAAATTGTTCTCCTATGAGGCTTGGAGCGTGTAGAGGGACTGCCCAGTATCAGACTTCTGTCATTAGAATACCAATTGCAGTTGAAAATCATGGTGAGGACGAGGAAGACACAGCAAATGCTTCTCCAGCAGAAGCTCGGTTCCCAGAAATGGATAATGGAATAAACTTACGTCAGCAAGAGGGTGATACTTTTGCACATGGTACACATCTTGTGGTAGCAACTGTGTCTATTGCACCAGATCACTCGGAAGCTTGTCATCAAAGGTTGTTGCCATTTCAGGATATAGAAGGCTCAAAGGAAAATAATACTGTAGATATGGCTGATGCGGCTGAAGTGTCAGAGGAAAACACTTGGATAAAAGAAACAATTGGCAATAGCAATGCACCAATGACCAGCTTTATGACAGGGATTACTTTCAGTATTGAAAACTCTCGCATGTGCATGTCACCTCTTGCAGAAAGCAGTGCAATTCCCTGTGACAACAGTAGTATTCAGGTAAAAATAAAAATCTTTCTTTGCTTCTCTGTAAAACTGAGCTCGACATACTAACTTTTAGTATGTATACCATTCTGGAAGTAATTGTCTATTTTCCCTTATTGGATGTGACATGCAGGTGGTATTGTGACTTCGATTCCTTCCCCCTCACCCCTTTTTTCCTCTCTCAGTGGAGTCAGCATAGCAATTACAAATGGTTTTTGTGTTACTGAGTACAGTAATAGGTTTAAATTAATCCAAACTAATTCTGACAGACCCGTTTACAATTTGCTTTTGTTGTTAACTGATGGTAATTGGTTTGTTGGATTAAGTTCTGTTAATCAAATGCAAGTCATATCAGGTATGAGAATCTGAGGGGTTTATTGGTGATAAATTGCAGTACATTTTTAAAGCCCTGCTTCTTGATTTCAGGTGGACAGTGGTTATAATACACAGACTTGTGGAAGCAGCATTATGGATACTGCGGGGGCTGAAAACAGTTGCAGAGAAAATGATGTGAATACTAACATGTTTCAGAATAAATCTCAGCTTCTTAGAACAAAGGTAGGAGTTAAATTGTGATACAAAAGTGATAGGCTTCCCATCTAAAGCATCCATTCCCTATTTTATTCAGTTGCAAGGAGCCTGAGTGAGGGGAGAGACTGTCAGGTGATAATAGAGAGCATGTAGCATCATTTCAAGTATTATGTTGAAAACAAGGAATAAATGCAGGACTAATATTGTAAGCTGGCAGTAAAATTAATGTGTTCTATGACAAAGGCAAAGGTAGTTTCAGAGGAAACTGAAGTATGTGCATAAAAGGTAGTTGTGAGGCTGCTCATGGCTTCAGATGTATTGTAGTCTGTCTCTTTTGTTTCTGTTGTTCTTGCCTTTTTTTTTTTTATTGCTAAGTTTTAAAATGTGTGCCTGTGGAGAAGCACATTTTTTGGGAAAAATTGTCTGCCACTTCTTTTCATAAATAGCCTCGAGTTTCCTAGACCATACCTGGCATGCTGACTTGGTGGGGAACTTTCTGGTTAGGTACAGTCTTTTGATTACAAGCCCTTTGATGACCTATCTTAAAACCAAAACAAACTACAAAAGACAATACATATCTAGCAAGGCTCCCAAGCTCTTAATCCTGTGACTGATAGGAAGGAGTTCTGCTTCTTCCAGAGAATGGGAAGCAAGGCTAGTTTCTTTGGAGGAGAGGAGTTTCATCTCCTCTCACTTAGTAATTACAGTCTTACGGTCTTATAAACTTAATAGTTTAYGGTCTACTACTTGGCATTGTTTAGAGTCGTTGAAGGGGAGACAGTACTGACCAGTAGTACCAGATGATAAAAAGACTCAAGTCCATCCAGCCCTGACTTCACTTCTGTATCTGACATGCTAATAGCCACTTCTCTGCCAAGGTAAAGAGCGGGTTGATGGTGTCTTACAGACCATTGACATCAAATTTTGAACTCTGCTCATTTAAGATCAGGATAACTGTGCTCTTATAGGAAGAATAGAAGAATATTTTTATCTTTAACTTCTAAAAATACCCATCTACGCTAAGGTCTTGCCCCAGTCACCCTGTTGGACATGGATTATACATGTGTATGTATTCATCAGAGTCAATTGTCTAATATCAAACCTGTCCTAGAGACTCACCAATGTCATGCAGCTGTCTTCTCCCGCTGCTGGTCTTTCAATTGCTAGATCCTAACTAAGCCCAACTTTGCATTTTGGATTAGGATTTAAGTGTGGAGGCATTAAGTACTTCATTCAACTCTCACAACAGAGAACCCACAGAGAATGAAAAGAAAAAAGCGTGGACATTGCTGGCTGAAAGAATCCAGTCTGGCTCATTCAGAGCATGTGTGCTCTGAAGGGAGGTTCTTGCTGACAGCACGTCTCAAAGAGTTGTGCAGAGAAAACATTATCTTTAATTTCTTTTTTATTTCAGAAGGCGAGAGATGGGAGGCTAAGGTATTAATTGTAACTTGAAATTTTCAGATAGTAAATTTGGATCTTGTTTCTTTTGGGGAATTTTTGTGAAAATGGTTTTAAAATTAACTTTTCCTTATTAACCTAGGAGTGTTCAGTTTTAAATCATAAGGACAATCAGTTGCTGAGAGCAAAATCTCCAGAGAAGCAATCCTGTTTCCAAAAAGCAAAAACACATAGTACAGTATTTGGTCAAAATGCAACTTGCAACATTTCTGCCTGGAAACATAAAAATGAAAACCAAGTTCAGGGATTTCACAAAAATGGTATGTAGTTTTCTGATGGAGACCTTAAATTGTGTTGTCTAATAAATTTTTATATATGACCTCAATTACCTGGATTATACATACTATTTTGCTTTTTTAATGCAAATGTGAAAAATTGTCTGGTATCTATTAAGGGAGTTTTTAAATAATGTGGGGTTTTTCAGGTCTTATTAACAAATTTATTGGTATCATTAAGTGATCCTTTTGAAAATTAAGGTGCCTAGGCTTGGTACAAATAAAACGTAGTGTTTTTTCAGAATTGTGTTCCTTCTGTGATTAGGGTAGATTCCATGAGGAACCTTGTTTTGAAAGTTTGGGCCTAACTTCAGCTTCAAGAGGAATGTTTTAGATGGACTGAGCAAACCTAGGGTAACTTGCATAGGAGGCAATGTAACTGCAAAAACACCTACGTTTTAAGACACAACTCCTAAAGGCATGAGAGAAGTTTTTCTTTGGCAGAGAGAAAAAGGAAAGGAGTATTTGTTTTGATTTGGATTGCTTTTCCCCTCTCAGATTTATTGTGTGGCTTCAGGAATACTAGCAGTGGTACCAAGAAAGAGTCACTGGACAGAAATGAACTGCTGGGGGTGTGATGAGTGCAGGGCTGGGGTAACAGGCGGGGGCTGAGTGTCTGTCAGTGTCAGTCTAAAGTAACAGTGATGAAACTCAGCTGTGACTTTCATGAGGAAAGAATAAAACTAGTGTTCCAGAAATGGGTCCCTGGAATAAGTTAATGTTTTACAGTAGACTGCAAACTGTTAAAAATGGGTGCTTTGATTTTTAATACCAGGCTAGTCCTTTTAATTAAGTTTTCCTTGTCAACAGCTGCATGAAAACTCCATTCCAGTTATGGAAATTATGTACTTTTCCACAATTGAAGAAAAAAGTTTATTTCTCTTAGTAATAAAATAAGCTATATGTCAGAAGAAGCCTTTTAGCAGTTCTTTGATCAGTTTTTCCTTGGTTTGACAGAAATCAAAGAAAAAGGTGATGGAAGTCTCTTAGTAGGAAAACAGAATCTCTTCCCCCTAAACAAGCAGTTCTTGCTCTAAAAACTGCGTATCTGTCAGTTAGCTTTACCATGTACTTAAGTAAGAGGTACTATTGGTTACTTTAAAATTAAATGATAGTGTTGTTACTTCAGTAGTTGTGTTAGTACTAATCTTGAAGTTGATCACCTGACTCTTCTAAGAACACTTGTGTCCAAATTGATGCTCTGGTACCCTTTCGAAGGAATGTAAGAAGGTGCAGTAAGGTTAATTGGTCTCAGTACGTCTTTAAGAGAATGGTGCAGCCTTCCTTCTATTAAAGCACACCATTACACTTTTACTTCCCTCTTTTGTTTAATTCCCAATACTATTATGTCTGCTTACAGAAATTATCAAAATATTTAGGTAAGCATTTAGAATTATAATTAATTTTTGCATGCCACTTATTGCAAAAAGTCTTAACATAAACAAACTCTTGATACTTTCAAGAAAACCATCGATGAACAAAAGTAATGGAACGAGGAGGGTCTGGAAGCCCAGAACTCCCTTTGCCTAATCCAATCAGATTTGGTTAAATTTGATTGGGTTGGTTTAAAAGGACCTTCTGGAATTCATAAATGTGAATGGGGGGGAAAAAATCCGTACGGTAATCTTCTAGCCCTAGTGACTAAGAGGGGAAGAAGAGATAGGGGAAATACTGAGATTTCAGGGCTCGGTGTTTGTAGAGCTCTGAAGTACACTTTGTTGGATTAATCAAAAAGAAAAGTCCACTCTCGTACGTGCTGCAGGTGAAGCAGTCTTTCTCTCTTTTCATAGCAAGGATATCCAGTCCCAGGATACTGGATGGAAGTTCTGCTTCCTATTCTATTCCGCGGCCCACGGAAAAAGTTTGTGGCAAACTCATAGACCGTGGCTGATGAGTAGCTGTTGCCACACAAAGCCTGAAACAGTTGGTCAGACCTAAATTTGAAGGCAACTGAACATTTTTTTAAAATCTCAAAAGGGGAGGTGTGAAGGGAATTGCAAAGCATTAAAAAGCAATGCGTTAGACCCGAGACTTGGGTGCAAGCATTGTATGAATAGAACAGTTCTTGAAATATTTTCATTAATAACTCACCAGTGAAGGCTTTCTGAAAAATATGCCTAATGAAACAGGGAAACTTCTATACCATCAATAAAGCATCATTTGGTTTTAGTTCTCATATTGCAAAAATAGTTATAAAAAAAATTACTTTAGATTTCTAACCAGCAGATGTGATTATGTCTTATTTTTACTTCCATAGCAATTTAATCAGTATTTCTGTTATGCATATCTGACTGACAGCAATTGAACCTAACATCCTGAATAATCTATTTCATGATCTTGAAACAGTGCCCTACTAAAAGCTGGAAATACACTGAATTGATAACTTTTAGGGGATGAATTTTGTTAAAGTAGAAAATGAACTTAGACTTCTGGAAAATGAGTTTATTGAGTAGGGCATTCAAAATGTTCTTAGCTTTCATTTTAAGGTTTGTAGCTCAAAAGCAAGACACAACTTGTCTGAGATTTAAAAGTTATGTTTCTCATGATAATTCTCTTTAGCAATAATCAACTGAAAGGGTGAATTTCAGACTTCTGGAATGTACAAAGGATTTATTTTTGCAAGTGTGACTACTAAGAATAGTAGTAACGTTCATGTAAAGGGGAAGATGAGAAGCAGAGTAGTCCAAATTACGATCTGTTTCTGAACTATTCAGCATGATATGTATAATTAAGATTTGGTTTTAATTTTTAATTAAAATTTTTGATTCTTTATAATATGTTCAATGATCAGAGGCTTTCAAAGTATTCACAAATAAAAAAGCAATCACTAAAATAATTAATTGCACCCTGTATAAGTATGTTCTTAAAGCTAAGGGAAAAGTAACAGCAGAAATGGGTGAATGTGAGAAGTAATTAAGGATCCCCCCAAATAAATTGCTGGTATTTTCTGTCCTGTTTTATAGTCTTCAATTAGATGGGAATTATTTATTTTATGAAAATGTGCATATTTTTTATTATGTTTGTATAATTGTTTTGTGGAAGAAACCTACTGTGCAAATTATTGTGGAAATCATTTGACCATTCTGTTTCTCTAGTTGTACTTTAATGCATTGGTTGGCACACGTTGCACAAAATGGTCATTGTTTACAATAAATTARTTTCAGTAGTTTTAACGAGAGTCTTTTAACATGGATAATTGTAAATTGAGTAGTGAAACAGAATAAAGACATCTTTCATACCTAGATTGTTTGTATTTTTTTCTCTGCTGCAATTTGCAGCATCGTTCATTGGAGTGCTGCCTGTAACACATGTGTGCGATGTTGTTTGGGTGGGGGGCATGGGGGAACAGAAGAAGGAGATCAGGCAAGGAGCTTGGCAAGCTTTTGCTCTCATACAGGTAAAAATGGCTTCAGTTACTCCCATATGTGGTGCTGAATTAGAAGTAAGTGCAGCACCAGTTACAGACCCAGTGCTCTGCACATCTTTCTTGAAACGGAGCTTTATTTTTAAAGTTTCCGAATAAGCCTTTTTGGAATACTGGTGACAGGATTAAAACCTCTCATTCATGGGGTGTGGCTTTTTCTATTGCAATCAGTTAAACATGTTAATTGTCTCCTTTTGATGCCTTTTATGAATATGTACTTTATAAATCTCATCCAGTCCTTTACAATGACAGCATACAGGGAGCTGAGCAAATATGGCCAAGTGACAACCATGTATTGATGAACTGTGACCCGCTGATTACCCAAGGAAACCACTGAGGAGTAAGTGACTAGTATAGAAGTTCATGAGCTGTAACTCTTCCAAGATCTCTGAGGAACAGCTGTAGCATGTGGGACTGCAGTTTCTTGGCTTCAAGAGCTAGGAATTAGCAGCAGCAGAACTGGTCTATGAAAACTACTGTAATCCCAGGCACTTTGGAGGATAGTTTTACTGAGGTGAACTTGCAGAATTAATAGGTACCACCTCAAAGAGCGCTTGAAGTCCCTGTGGGGGGAGTTCAGCACAGAGTCTAGGAACACACAAAACATGCTTTATGACTACATAACCAGGTGACACAGCTTGACTGTAACAATGCAGTTCAAGGTACAAAATGTCTGGGGTTTTTTTGAGAATTCTAACTAACTAACAATTCTAACTCACCAGCATCTTGGCAGCACCAGCTAGAATGATCACTGCAAAACTTGTCATTACTCGTGGATTTTTGTGTAACACAAATGTAATTGATCGTTTCCATCCTCTTTTTTAAGGCAGTTGATCAGAGGCTGGGCAATGATTTTAAATTGCTTTAAGGTCTAGGATAAAGACTAATGCACTTCCATGGTATGGTTTCTCTCTCCATCTGCATATCGTGTGCATATCTACACACAGCTAATCTGGTGCAAGAGAGAACCTTCCCAGAGGGAAGTATAAGTCTGGAATTTATCTTTCAAGAGTAAATTCTGTTAGCGCTTAAGACCAGTAACTAGCACAATTACTTCTTTCAGTTCTGAGGTGCTAAAGGGAAAGCACTGAAGACTGAAGAGACTGACTTTTGTCAGGCTCTTGAATGGCCTTAAGGCTGTTAAAAAAAAAAACAAAAAAAACAAAAAAAACCAAAAAAAACCAAAAAAAACCACAAAACAAACAAAACCAAAAAAAACTATTCTTTCACTTTGTAGAAGCATTTATTTTCACCCACAAGACAAAACTGTAGACATGCTCAGTTTTAAAACTATTGTTCTCCTGCATACATATATTCGTAAAAAGTTTTTTAAAAAAAGCCACTTCTACAAATTATTAAAATGTATATTTAAAAAGTAAACAAAATCTGTTTCTAGCATTTTGCCCATAGGGTAAAATATGTAAATACAAATTCATGTGTGACTTCCTATTAACTTTTATATCCAGCTATTTTTGTAGCTTCTTTTTCTTTTTCTCCGGTTCATTCTTGCTGCTTATCTCTGTAGACAGATTTGCAGGCACATCATTTCCTAGTATCTACAGTAAGAAAAAATTAGAAGTCAGAACACTTTTAACTCAATTTTAGCTTAGACTATCCTGACAAAATTTGAGTTTACTTGTACAGACCTTTTACAAACACTGTATCAACGTTGGAAAATTCTGTTAGCAGTCATCTAAAAAAGGGTCTACCCATCATAAACAATCACAGCTAGAACACTCAATTGAAGTAAAAGCTGGAAAAAGGTGAGGGTAATACAAGCAGCAGCACCCCTCCTGACTCAATTGCCAGCAGTTCCTTTTGCACCAGACTGTATGTGCTGCCTTCTCAGTTGCTTGCCATACCTTAGCAAATGCTTGTAGGGCAGGAGGTATGAATGAGAGAGGTTTTCATTTTGCTTTTAAAACAATCAGCACTGCAGTGTTTTCTGAAGTGCTGCTCCTGTCAAGCAGAGGCCCTCTCAGGGCATAGCAAAAAGGCATTTAGCTTTGGTAGAAACTAGAAAAACTTTTGAAGTAAATGGAAAACAGACTTTTTCTAAAGCAAAGAAGAACAGGAATAAAGAAAAGCCTGTATGGCTTACAGCAAATTACTTGTCCTCAAGGAAAGAGGTGATCAAGAAGTGTGCTTATGCTTTGAGAATATGGATACAAGTAGCATTCAAGCAAGAGAAGAGTGAAGCAGGCTACGATGAAATACAGTTCATTTAAGTAGGGTTCATAAAACAATTGGACCAAGACCAGACACATGTATGCTCCTCTACGCTTGAGCCTATGGGCAAACTGTAATGTTGGATTAGAGAAGGTAACAGGCACTTCAGAAGCTGATCACAAGGACTTTAATAGCAGGTTATAGATTATGTGAAAGCAACAACAGCATGTAACAGTAGAAGAGTCATTGAATTGTCTTAGAGTAACACAGGCACCCATGCTGGAATTTAAACCCACTGCCATAAGCTGAAGGCTATGTTTTTGGTCAGCTAGTTAGGATGGCAAGGATTATGACACGCTAAGGAGTATCATCGGAGAGGCTGTGAGAACAGGTAACATGGCAACAATAAAATTACCATCAATGAATAAATGTCACAAGAAGGCTCAAGGCAGAGTCTAGGTTTCTAGGTGCCATAAAGGCCTGTTTCTTGGAGCAACTAGTCAAGAGAACCCATAAAAAGGGAGAAGCAACTCTTGCCTGAGGACCTGCCTGCTTAAGAGGTTACCCACAGAACCATCCCTGTAATACTGATTTCAGTGTACTTACTCAAAATGCATCACCATGGTAGAAGGAAAAAGACCCAAACCTTAAAATGCGTTACATCAGCAATAATAAGGAATTTAATGAAGATTTTATTAAAGGGGGTTGCAAAAAGGTAAAATGCTTTCAGGGGCAAGATGGAATTAAAAAAAAGACTTGGAGTAAGAATATGCCATTTATCAATAGAATTTCAAGAATACAGTTTAAAAAAGTCAGTAGAATGATTAGTATTACAAGTCAACAGGCATCCTTTAAGAGTGAAAATCTTATCTGAATGAAGAAGAAATAAGTGCAAAATTAAGTTAAAATAAACAGGCAAGCCCAAAAGACTGGGGAACAGTAATAAAAATTCTCTAAGTGAGAGGCAGGGAATTCGTCCTTGCTCCTCCATCAATGGATAGCTTGATGATAATAAAAGCCTAAAGCAGGCATGAACAACAGGTAATCAAAGTGTATTAGAAGCACTCGAGAAAATTAAGACCAACATCAAGAAAACTTACAAATGACCATCATGATCAAAAAAAAAAAAAAAAGTTCAGAACAAACTGGGCAAGAGGAATACGAACAGTGCTAGGACTAGACACTGTCCATCGAAGAGTTCTAAAAGCAAGTGTAAAACTGTCAGCTAGCAACTGTTGGTGTGTATAAACTCATTGCTTAAAACTGGTCTT
The DNA here is from genome assembly GCA_035582835.1 of Phoebastria nigripes. NCBI lineage: Eukaryota > Metazoa > Chordata > Aves > Procellariiformes > Diomedeidae > Phoebastria > Phoebastria nigripes. Next base: position 994,725 of record JAYKAV010002264.1, on the reverse strand, counting down.
GATACTAGAAGGAATGAAAGATGATGCAAAGTGTTCTCACATAACACCATCCAACACAAAAAGTCCTGTATGTATCTTTGTATGTATGTGATCCTGTATGGATCTATGGTGTGCTTACATTCAGAATCATGCATGTGGTTCTGTTCCTCCCAGCTCAAAAAAATCATATAACGGAACTACAAAAACATAAAGGTGATGAGGTAGATCAAAGATATGAAAGTTTCCAGAAGAGCAGGAGCTAACATAGTGGATAATAGAAGTATATAGAATTGATGCACTAAGAAGCTAGAATTGAAAAATCTTAAGACCAGAGACACAGGTATTAGGACATTACAGTTTTTACAATATTAGCAAGAGAGAATTTTTATGTTGTGGAAGTTGTAAGAAAGGACTGCCATTTACAGCCTGCGATTATACAGAGTTTCCTTCTGAGCCACCCATCACAGTAATTTACTGGAGCAAAAAGAAGATCCTACTGAGTTTTGGCAGATTTTCAAAAGGGAGATTTGATTACAGAACCATGAAATTCAAAAGATACTACTTCAGCAAACCATCATCTTTCCCCATCAGTGGAAATATCCCTGATGGGCCCAGAAGGGAAATTTAATTTAGAGCCCTTTATTCTTTTCAACGGCAAGTGAAAGCAGACCTGTGTTTTATTGAGAGTAGTTATGAAGCAATCGCTACAATCTGCTGCTAAATGATTTTTTTCTTCTGGGTTAAATTTCAATTTTACCATATGCTGATTTTTTAAGATTACTGAAGGGTAATATGATTCTATGAATCACAAATCTTGTGCCTTACCTTTGGTTCTACCAACACCATCCGAATTTTCTGATGTTGGATGTTGGAAGCATCTAACATAATGTTCACTTTAACTTTATCAAATACATGTAACGTTGTGTCTTCCACAGTAAGTGATGGTACCTGAAAGTTCAAATTTTGTATAAATACTCAATGCTTATGATGTCTTATGTTTTTATACAAATAAATATTTTTGTAGGAAATTGTTAACATTACATGTCAATAAAAATGAACACAAATTACTGTCCTGAATGTTCAGAGTGTCATAATATGTGGTATATACATTTTTGCAGTATTTACTCAAATAATATCTAATTACAGAAACCAATTCCTGTCAGAACCTGTTTATTTAGACTTATAAAGACCATAGTGGCACTACTACTACAGATTAATAAACTTGCATTTAGAAAAGCCTCTCTTACCCTTCTAAATCCAACTAGAACAGATTTTAGTCATTCTGCTCGCTCACCAAATCAAAAAACAAAAGGTATTTAAGAATAAACCTTATAAAACATACCTCATTGTTGTAATCCAGTCTTGGTGTTGGTTTACCTTTTTCTTCAAAAAAGACTGTTCCTTCTAACCCATACTTGGGAATCAGAACCACAACTGCATTTTTTCTTACAAATAATATATATGCATCTTCATTCACTACTCCTTTGCTTTTGAAGAACAGCTGTAACAAAAGTAAAATACATGAATAAGAAAAAAAAGCACTAGAACATTCTCTTTTGGATTACAAATATACTGGCTTAAAAAAAAAAAAACCATTCAAATACAAATCTATACTTAGTGGTAATTACACACCATATATTGAAAGCAGATTAAAAAAATCCCATGAACTGTTTATAACATTACTATAGTATTAAGCATTCATCATAGTTATAAAAAACACAAAGTAAAAAGAATCCTCAATATGCCATTATTCCAAATTTTTCAGAACCAGCAATGCAATGTTGCAGCTTTTCCTCAAAGAAGCAGCCCTTATTCCTAATCATTCCTGCAGACTCGCTTGGTTTTGCTCTACGAAGCACAACTCGTAGAGTTGTGTTCCCTCACAAGGGAACACAAGGAAGGGAGTTGTTCCCTCCCTTTCTTTAAAATCAATGTGAATTGTCCATAGTTCATCCTCACATCTCAGAACTACTTACCTGTGTATGGAATGCAACAGACGCTCTTTGTGCGTATTGAGCCATTTTATGTCGGTAATTGAGATTTTTACACATGTCCGCTAGTTTATGTTTATCTGTAAGTTCTGGGTAAGTACTGTCTGCTCCTATGGCCACTGCCAAAAGTCGATGTACTATAATGTCAGCATACCTGCAATAGATGAGATTAAATGATCAATGACATATCAAAACATACTTTTTTAATGAAAAAAAAAAAAAAGTTTCTGAATATAGTTTTGTTTTTATAAATCTTATAGATCAAAAAGTTTTTGTAATAATGACGGTCTGCTGATAACTCCCTGTATTAATTCAAGACCACTCGCTTTGCTGACCAAAGATACACTCTGCAGAGCCAGAATGAACTGTACTGTTTTCTAGGAGAAATCATTTACTATATTCTACCAATAGAGTCTGTACTGTTGAATGTTTACAAAGAAAAAACCAAAATGTTATTTTTGGACTAAAGAATGATGTTTCACCATGGCAGCTTAAGCTGCCCCTCTTCCCTTTCCCATGAACTAGACAAATTTAGCGTAGAATGGTATTTCAACGCCATTGATCTGCAAAGCATAATCACACCTGAACTTCTTGGTACAGAACTTTTATTAGAACTTCAGCCAGGAACTTTTTAACGCATCTGTTAGCAACTAAAATGTACTATTAGGACTCCCAGAAGCTCCACAAATTATCCACACAAATGCATAGGAATTTTAATCCACCTGTAAGAGATTTCACTTGAAATGTTTCTAAGAAGCAAAATACAACAATTATTTTCCTCAAAACTGAAGATACTTCTTGGTTAAAAGAAAAAAAAAAACCCCTCATTTTCCAAGATGTACGATTTCAATACAATGCTACAGTAGCAAGTTTCAAATTAGCAATGTTTTTATATGTAAAATACAGTCTCCTTGAAATTTAAACACAGCTCCCACCTGAAAAATGACTGGCCAAACTCTGCCTCAGTCTCTGGTTGACTTATAAAATGCTAACTGATCCCAAAGTGCATTTCTATGCCAGAGATATGCATTAGGGATGTATTTCTCTTATTTTTATGAGTCTTTTTAAAAAATTGTATTAGACCTCAAGAGTTGTAGACAGTGAACCTAGGAGCTTACATGAAGACGGATCACCGTGTAAAACCACTGCTGTTTCAATTGAAATCTAAAGCTGAACAGAAACAGTATTTTGTTTTAAATTGATAACACCACAATTTAAAATAGAATTTCTTCACAAATAAATCACTTCTTTTTGTTCTCTGAAATGTTCATAAAATAAAAGTACCTTCTAATGGGTGAGGTAAAGTGGGTATAAATAGGTGAGGCTAAACCATAGTGATGAAAATCATTATCCATTCCAGAGCAGAAATAAACAGCTTGCATCATGCAGCGAGTGGTCAAAATTCGCAACAGTGTATTTAGATAGGGGAATGTCGGAGATTCAGCTTTGTCTAATGATTCAGCTAAAGCCTTTGCTGAATCTGTCTTAATTTCCAAATTCTGGAAGGAGGGGAAAAAAATAAAAAAAGGTCAGGTATTATTAGCAAATATTAACAGAGTATAAGCAGAAATATAACAGCTACATCCATGCTGATCTTAGCAACTGGCACAGGTTATCACGCCTAATAACAACCTAATGGAATGCCACTACTACAAAAAAAATTCACCCATGCACGAATCCCTCCCTCATTATTACTAGTGCTCTATGCAAACAATGAAAAGCTAAGTCAGTGGCCTAGGAATTCAGAAAAGACATCAACTCAGAACTAAGAAACACTTTATGCTAATATTAACAAGTTTTTTATTTCCTTTGGTTTGATTTTTCCATCCCTTTATTGAATAAATCAAAAGGGATATGCAAAAAAAAAAAAAAAAAAAAAAAAAAAAAAAAAAAAAAAAAGGAAAAAAAAAGTATTTATGCCACACAAAGATTCTTATCCAAGCACAATGTAAGCAGTAATCAACCTTCTTGTATGTCCTCCACAAAATTATAAAAACTTACACTTGGAAAAGTGATTTGTAAAACTAGTACTGTATGACACTAAGTCACACAGTTTGCCAGTGTTCCCTGATAAAAACTCAGGTAGCGTGAAAATAAATAATGCATTTTTAATTTCAAGTCACACAAAGTAAGTTTCATCAAAAGATCAGCTGAATGTTCTTTCCTTCATGTACACCACTGACAACAAAGTATGATCTAGAGATCAAATTATGCCTGTTTTATGGTAAAATAATTGCATATTTATTAAAAAAGTGTAACAAAAATATAGCATATTAATATCTAATTGTGATGGTTCTGACAGAGTAGTGAAAAGTCACTTTGGTTTATTAAAAGAACGTTTGTCTATGCACAGGAATTTAGCTTTCCAAATAGAATGGTACTTTAAAAATAATTTTCAGAGTACAAGTGAAATCATTATCATTATTCCAGTTTTATAGCAGGGCTGGGTTTGGGCTCATCTATTAATCTTACACTGATAGAATTTGGAAGTTTCTCTCTTGCCCCTAGAAAAAAGGGGGGGTGGGGGACAGCGGGGAGAGAATTGAAGGGAAAGGAAATATGAATGCACATCACCATGTCTAGAAAGTTAATTTTAAAAGTTTAGCTCAAATAAAAGATCCTGAAACTGGAAAAATCATTTTTCAGTTCAGACTTGTTAATTAAATCAGACTTGTTTCAGACTAAATTAACCTCTAGCTGATCTAAGGAGAGGATGGAAACTATAAACACATATGAACACATTTTCTTACTTCCTGACTTTGAGAGAGACTTGTTATTTGATGTGACTGACCAATTTTTAAGTACATCAATAATGTATGTGATCCAAAGCTAAAAACTGGCTCAAAAATCACATGTGGCTTGGAGAGGAGAAACATTCACAGCACACAGGAGTTACAATACAAAAGACTTAAAGAGTGATTTGCTTTCTTTACCTAAGAAAGGGTTTTTAAAAAGCACAGGAGTCTTCCTTTCATCTAGAGGTACAGATATCTTGCTACAAGTACAAACAATTTCAACGTGTAGCTGATACACTTTCAAAATACTGCTTTCCAATGCCTACTCTTGGGTAAGTGGCCAACCAGAAAGAAAACACAGCTTTTTATAATTAATTCACTTAAATAGCATGGTAAAAACTTGCCTTGGACTTTGCTGCCTTCACAAGGATGTCATAATTTGATGGGGGAGGAGCAGGATGTTTCCGGAGCAAGGCAAACTCCGGGAACTCATCGTAAATTTTTTGTGCTACAGAGACATTGGCAAGCAACATGAACTCTTCAACCATGGAATTTGTTTCTCTATCAACATAAAATATTTTGTATTGTTAGAAAAGCATTTATATATTTACTTTGAGTGCCTAACGAAGAAACATTCCACCATCCTAACAATATTACATAACAGTAACTAGTGGTTTTGAACATTTATACAATTAGGCAAACATTTTTAAGACTAACAACATGACAATTATTTACTAAGTTTCAAATACTGACTCAGAAGGAAAAAACCTAAAATATTCTAAAATAACAAATTATATTAGAGAAAAATGCTCTTTCAAATGCCCAAAAAGACCAACAGAAAGCCTCTTGATTTCTTCCTAAGAATACTGTTCAAATATTGTGCATATGAAGTTTGAAAGCACTATGTCGCACACCATAAAGTTGTAACGGTATACATTTTAGCACAGAAACGAAGTAGTAGCATGAGAGAAAGTAAGCATCTAGCTTCAGATATTGAAACAGTAGCTCAGTTTCTAGAACTCCTCAGTAAGATTGTCTGTATCACTCTGCACATGTGCAATAACTGCTCTGTTGTTCTTAAGGTTTCAGTAATCCATAACTGCAAGTTCCACTTTCTCTCCTTTGTTAATACCAGTAGAAGAGCATCACAGAGAAGCCAGTGGGATGTAGAGCATTTGGACCTTAGTGCTCCATTAAATCAGCAGTAAAGACTTAAATTCATATATGAACCATACAGTTCAAAACTCGCTTCATAAATAGTGCAGAAAAATACAGAGGAATTCTCTTTTTCAGGATCAGCTTGCCCAGAGAAGTTGTGGATGCCCCATCATTGGAAGTGTTCAAGGTCACGTTGGATGGGGCTTTGAGCAACCTGATCTAGTGAAAGATGTCCCTGCCCATGGGAGGAGGCCTTGGACTAGACTATCTTTMAAGGTCCCTTCCAACCCAAACCATTCTATAATTCTATGATTGTCCTGCACTGTTACATGAACGTTGTACGCTATTAAGTAAATGTTGCTTCTTAAACCCGCCTTTAATTCCATCCCTGCCCTGAACTAACTGATTGAGGAAAATAAAACACATACTTGAGCTCCTTAGTCTGCAGATCAATAGGATCATGAGTTTCACTGTCCATGTGGAAACGAACTTCTGGTGAGGAAAGTGTCAAGGCTCTGGAAGACAGTAAGTGGTATTAACGAATTACAGTAAAGCAGAAACAGCAGCTGAGTTGCAGGCCTGTACACAACATCTGGGTTTATCATGAAACTGTAATTTAAAATTAGCAGAAATTTTAAAAATTAGCAGAAATTAAAAATACAATTGTGGAATTAATGTTCAAATTAGCCAAAATTATGATGCTGACACTCATCAATATTAGCTACAAAAATTTCAAATGCTGCTACTCTGGTTGTGTTTTTATAATGACTGTAACAGATCCATATTGATTGATCTCGTCAAGGAAAAGTTAACATCCCAAGTTTATATTTTTGGGGAAATGAAGATAGGCATTTTTATGCAAATCAAAATGGCAAAACACTTCTCTTTCAAAAGATTTTCACTGGAAAAATGGACACAGAGGACCATTATACAGTTTGACAGCAAAAAATAGCCAGAAAAAAAACCAGGAAAAAAGGTAACAGGGACACTGCACAGTTTACCCATTATGAATTCTTTTCTTCTTCAGAATTTTTGCTAATTTGTTTAGTCCACGTAGGCTGTTAGTAATATCATCATTCATAGTTGCTGAATCAATTCTCATCTGTGCTTCGGCATATGTAAGAGAAGCCTTGAAGAGGTTAAAAAAAAAAAAAAAAAAGACATCATGATACATAATTGAATACTGAAAAGAAAAACATAGTTCTGTCTTGCAGAAACTGCAGTTTGCTGTTGAAGTTGGTTCACAATAATAGAAAGCTTTACATTCAACACCTAAATGCATGTCATTCTCAAAGAATAATGGACAAAACAGGACAGATCTATGCAAGATATTAAGAAATACCAGGAATTTACAGTGTTTTTTTATGCTGATCACAGATCTATTTTATATATTAGAGGTCTAATTTTCAGAAATATATTAAACACCTACAGAGTCCACTGGATTTAACTGAAAATTATGACTAGCTGGTATATACCAACTATGTCCAATATATGTATCAATACATTTATACTGTTTAAATGAGATATCATAACAAAGTAACTGCACAAAAAACATTGCAGCCTTAGAGGTTTAAAAGAACAGGGCAGAATCAAACATTTTATTTTTAGAATTTAAGCACCATTTTCTAATTCTAAGAAAATATAAATCAATAAAAAGAAAGAAGAAAACTTTATTATCAAGTCTGTTGATAATTGTTTTTATAAAAAGATCTCCAGCTTTTTTTCAGAAGTATAATAATTTTTATATGACTAACCTTGGAATTAATAATACTCTTCGTAAATCTGGTTTTTAGAATTTCAGCCTTATGGTTCATCTCCCATATACATGAAAATGCAAGCCTATGAGAGGGAGAAGAGGGGAAAATCTGTTAAAATCCACATATAAACATCTGGAGTTTCTTGTCAGGATCAAAGTATAGATCAAATACATATACCTGTCCACATTAGATCTCAGGGAGCATAAATTGGAACTAAGTAACTCTGGAACCATATCAATCCTCTGCAAAGTAAAGAATAAAAATAATGACTAGTTATAAGTATGTATTTTAATTTCCTGATTTTTAATATACTAAAAGCTTGGAAATAATAATTACTACTTTTTTTTTTTTTGCTAAGAAAGCTCAGATTTCTGAAAGAAAAGTAAGCTGCTTCAGAGGAAATGAATTCCAAGATCTATTTTAATTATCAGTTTTTTAGTAAGTTATTTCTGAAAAGAAATTGTGGTCTGTGAGAAATAAGTTAAAGTAAACAGGACTAGATGTACAGTTGTAATGAAGACAAATCATAGGAAACAATAGGGACTTAGCTACAACAAGAAAAAACAATGGAAAAGGCAAAACCAGGCCACTTCTGCAATTCCAGATTAATATTAAAACAATAGCCCAGTTTCAGAACTATATGTTATTAACGCTTCAAATAGGAGTTGAAAGGGATATTCTCCAGATAATGGGGGGGGGGGGGGGAGAGGGAAGGGGAGAGGGAAGGGGAGAGGGAAGGGGAGAGGGAAGGGGAGAGGGAAGGGGAGAGGGAAGGGGAGAGGGAAGGGGAGAGAGAGAAAAAAGAAAGTACTTCTCCCTCTTGCTGTGCAGGGTGAATGACAGAAAGCACCTTCATTTTGATAGTCTTAGCCAAATTAAGTGCAGCCCACAGGAGTCTACTTTTTTTTCCCTTAGTTTAGATATAATGTCTCTACTCCCAAGAATTAAAAGAGGAAAGCAATGAAAAATCCAACCACTTAATTGTACAAAAAGCTTTTTATATAGAAAACAATTACTTTTTCACACAGATATACTGTTGTTCCTCTTTTTGCCGACTCCTCATCCAAAGCATTTCCTGGGCGAATAAAATGACTGACATCTGCAATATGTACACCAACCTAAAAAACAAGCATCACATTATGAATCTTATGAAACAGAAATAGTTCTCAACATGAAAGAAACTTTCTCAACTTTTTATTTACAACCCAATTTACCCATTCCCAGTTCCCTTCAACAGTTCCTATATTTAGTAATAGGAATATAGTTAAAACCTATCATACTGATATTAAAAAAATGAATAGTTGCAGTAATTATGCAAAGTAAGACCATGCGTACATTTAGTGGAAAGTTATACTCATTACCAATGCAACTCTTCTTGCCTGGGACCTCAAATAACCTCTTTCATTTTCTTCAAAGCTCACTGCAAATTTGTTTTTGCTTTTCTGTTTGCTAGACCTTCTATTTTGGCACACACTGCTATTACAATTACAAGTTAATTTATAACGAAGAAAACCTGACTAAATCAGATATAAGAGGGTAGAGAGCTGGTGTTAAGTCTGTAGCTTTTTAATGCCTTTTTTTTTTTTTTTTTTTTTTTTTTTTTATGTTTTTAAATAAAATCATCATTCCTTAGGCATTACAGCAGTAGCTTCACTTTTTTTACTGATAGTTCCTTATCCTGGCTGTAGGTATCCATGTTTACACTTAGCTAAAGCAGTAAATAAATTCTATGTTAATTTCCCGTGCCAAATGAGCAGAAAGCAGGGTGAATTTAGACGACATTAAATTCCCACTTCTGACACTGACGTAATGCAAATCAACTCCCTTTCTTTATTACCATCTTGCAGTTGTGCAAACACCATTAATTTCTTTTACAACACATCTGGAGCTTTGTTCATGTTATTTACTATTACCACTACCGTACTGTTTATAAAATAAAAGGAAGATGTAAATGAATAAATGACTGGCTTGATTGGAAAAAAAAAGAAACAATACCTCTATATTTCCATTTTCTACTTCTCTGCAATGTAACGCATCATCAATATCTGTACAGCCAGGAGGATCAACACTACAAACATACAGATGCCTTAAGTCCTCCCTGTATTTCATATCCTGAAATTTAAAAAAAAAAAAAAAAAAAAAAAAAGTTGTTTTCAAGAACATCTTCCACATCAAAGTAAAAATGATCATTTGAGAAAGGCACTTTGCATAAGATTTTCCAAGCAACCAAGTATTTTCAGAGTGCTTTTTTTTTTGTCTCAGGACAAGATTTGCAGTAATATTTATTTATAAGATCAAAACAGACATGCAGAAACTACAGTGATAGGTAAGACAGAAGATGATCAAGTACCGAAAAATTTTCTGTTTTACAGCAAACAGGAAAAGAAACAGAATAAAACCACAATCTTTTCATGATCTTCACATCTTTGTCGGCAACATGGACAGTGGGATCGAGTGCCCCCTCAGCAAGTTTGCTGACGATACCAAGCTGTGTGGTGCAGTCAACACGCTGGAGGGAAGGGAACCTTGACAGGCTTGAGAGGTGGGCCTGTGCGAACCTCATGAAGATCAACAAGGCCAAGTGCAAGGTCCTGCACATGGGTCGGGGCAATCCCAAGCACAAATACAGGCTGGGTGGAGAATAGATTGAGAGCAGTCCTGAGGAGAAGGACTTGGGGGCGTTGGTTGATGAGAAGCTCAACATGACCCGGCAATGTGCACTTGCAGCCCAGAAAGCCAACCGTATCCTGGGCTGCATCAAAAGAAGCGTGGCCAGCAGGTCATGATTCTGCCCCCCTACTCCGCTCTTGTGAGACCCCACCTGGAGTACTGCGTTCAGCTCTGCGCCCCCCAACATAAGAAGGACATGGACCTGTTGGAGTGGGTCCAGAGGAGGGCCACAAAAATGATCAGGGGATGGAAGGTCTCTCCTATGAAGACAGGCTGAGAGAGTTGGGGTTGTTCAGCCTCGAGAAGAGAAGGCTCCGGGGAGATCTTATAGCAGCCTTCCAGTACCTGAAGGGGGCCTACAAGAAAGCTGGAGAGGGACTTTTTACAAGGGCATGTAGTGATAGGACAAGGGGTAATGGCTTTAAACTGAAAGAGGGTAGATTTACATTAGCTATAAGGAAGAAATTCTTCACTATGAGGGTGGTGAGGCACTGGAACAGGTTGCCCAGAGAAGTTGTGGATGCCCCATCCCTGGAAGTGTTCAAGGCCAGGCTGGATGGGGCTTTGAGCAACCTGGTGTAGTGGAAGGTGTCCCTGCCCATGGCAGGGGGTTGGAACTAGATGATCTTTAAGGTCCCTTCCAACCCAAACCATTCCATGATTCTATGATCTCAGAATTAGCAGGACCAGGAACCAAGATTTTTTAAGTGAAATTTTGACTGATGTCCAGCTGGACAAATTGTTTAGGATATGACTGCTCTCAACTAACTTTAGCTTTCTAAGGTTTAGATGTCTAGACAGTTGAAAGGAACTGCACACTTTGGAAGTATCTACCCTTGTATGATGACTACAAAAAGATCTTAGATAGGTATCTTAGACTAGACAACTGACTTTTAGACAGCCAATTTAAACAAAGATCCCTCCTTCAGTTTCCAAGTTCAAAAGAAACAGGAGTAGGTAATAAATTATAATAAAAGTAGCCCACCTCAAAGAAATTAAAATACACAAAATGCACAAACAAAAACGCTCAGCCCAGCCCAAAACAAAACAAAAAATAACTAGCCCAGCCCAAAACAAAAACGTTATCATGCTCAAATTGTTCCCTGATGACATTTTTCCATATGTTCTAAAGCAACCATTTCCCATATTTAAGCTACTGGGGAGAACCTGAAATTCACTAACAGCATTTAAAACAAGCAATTCTGCAAACACCAATTTCTCTTTCTCTAATTACTTTACTGGATTATACTGGGATATATTAAAGTTTCCTCTCCTAAGATTATTTTAGCAATGACACAGGCTGCCACATTTAGTTACAAAGCTATTTAGCAAGATGAAAAACTCTTAGGGATGATCTTACAATTATGTGAATTGTAGTCTCTTTCCTTTGCAAAAAAACCTTTTTTTATATTTTTATTTTTTAATGAAACCTGTAATATGGTTTTTATCTCAAAATGCCTATTCCTAACAAACACAGTTTTAGCCAAAACCCAAAAACTTGCAGAGGCCTTGTTTCCACAGGAAATCCGACTGAAAGTCCACCCTAAGACAAAACGGTTTTGGATAACATTTTTCCTCTATTTTTGGTGCACTGGGATATCCAAGAATGTCACAGTTTGATTTGAAGGAGAAGGCACAGTAATTATTACAATAATTTAAAAATTATTACCTGTTCTGTAATGCTCCATGGCATTTTTGGTAGGAAACTAAGGACACCCTGGGAAAAAGGCTGATGAGGGACATCATGTTCAAGCAAAAGAACTTCTGTCTCGGTCTCTTTATCTCCAGCACTTCCCAAGTTCTTTACAAAATGACCCTGAGAAACAATATACATACATACAAATATATACACACACATACAAACAAGCACATCAAGCAATATTGTTTGCTCAAAAATAAGTATTTGAGACCATTAATCTCATAGGTTATTAGTATATTAAACCACACAGGAGGAGTAATCTTTCCTTCTTCAGTTAACTTTCTCATCTTTAAGAGAGAAATTTAATTTCAAACATTTAATTGATTCAGTAAGTCTGAGCTTTGTACTTCCCCCTCTTTTCCTAGAATGGCACTAAATTCTCCACATTTAAGACTGCAAAAATTGTAAACATAGCAATTCAGTTTTGCAGGAAAGAAAAAACATTGCTGCGTAAGCAGCAAAACTCGTAAGATCTAGTTTCTCTATGGGTTTGTGTTGTGCCACACATCCCACTCTCTAACACCACATTAACTCTACTTCCTTTCTTACGTGTCTCATCCTCTGCAGTAATGCTGTCTTTGTCTTAACACTCCTTCCATATATTCCAAGTTTCCCTCATTTCTCTGAACATGGGTGAGACAGCTGTGCTCTCGTTCATTACGAGCAATGCATTCCTACACAAGGCAACGGAAGCCTCTTCAAAACCTGGTTAGTGTTTAACACAAATTGAAGCTAGCATCCTCAATTTCTCTTATATCCTCCTGTTTATTTACAAAGAACTTTTAAGAACTTAATTACCTGTAACTCTGCCCTGCTGGCAATTTGACTGAATTTGGCCAATGTGTTTGAAACTACTTGCCAGGATGGCGATCAGTGTGTGGATGAGCAAAGCCACGGCAAAAGGTTCACATTTCTAGGAACCCAGACTAAAACAAGGTGGTCCCTAGTTAGTCTAAATAAAACACCTTAGTTAGCACATATATGTTCACTGCAGAGCCTGAGGACCAAGCTTTTTAAGTATGGTAACCCATACCTGTTTTTTGGGGGTAAGAGTAAACTACATCATTTGAGGACTTCCTTAATTTGCACCAAAGAATGGCACTCAAAGAACTTAAAATTCATGTCAACGCTTTTTGAAGTTACTCAGCATTGCAGATAATAATAAACATCTTACCTAATAAACACATAAAAATCAGATAGATAAAAGTTTAGAAGAAAACACTTAAACTTACATTAGGATACCTGGAATTCCTGGGCCAGCCGTCAATAGCAACAACTATTCTTTGTCCTTCCAATGTATCTGCTTGTCTTGTTTCTATTCGAATGCGAGGAATTCTGCGATCAGCTGGTGTAAACAAATGGCGCCTTGCCTGTTAACAGCCAGAAAAAGGAACAAATAATTTCTAATTAAAGGAAAAAACAAAATCTGCACTTACAATAACTTGATTATTTCCTTACCTCTTTGATCTGTGATTTGGAAAGCATGCCACAAAACGGTCGCCAGTTTCGTTTTATAATGCCCACTACTTTTCCTGTAGGTCTCAGCATGTCCTTGTTAACAGAAGTCTTCAGCTGGTAGAAAACACAGAGGTTAAAAACACAAAACTGTCTGAACTCATGTTAACATGTTTGACTACAGCATCTATCTCAAACTTTGTTGGTAACGACTTATGTGTCACTATAATGCCATAAATTCTATTATGACTTCATAAACAGAACTATGTCTCCCTGTGCTTTACATGACTTTTAATACTTTAGTATGTGACATGACTACTTTGTTGTGGGTTGTTGTTTTTTTTTTTTTTAAATGGACATGGTTTCAGAAAAACAAACAACAGCAGAAAAAGACTCTGAAGAAATGATACCTTGTTCCACTGTCTCTGCTTACTCCACAACTATCTCCATTTTCTTTTCCAAGCTATTATAATTTTTAGGAGCCCTTTCATGTTGCTTGAAAATTCTCCAGTAATTCTAAACACAGTAATTAAAAAACATTCCCTTGGAATTCAGTGGGAAGATCATGTTTCTAACTAAATGCAAATATTTGTTGGACAGGGTATACATGTGTGTGCACTGCACGCACGTTAAGTGGAATTACTGCAAGAAGCTAAAGAATATTTTACAACTGGTTCCAAATGTATGCATTGCCTATAAAAGCTGACTGTCATCGTGATACAACATCTGCTCCTATTCTAGCAAATCCTAATCTGCACATAAGTATATAGTTTTGCATTATTACCTGACTACCACTCAGTAACTTTTAGATTTATTAAGTTTAACAAAGTAATGTGGGAATTTCTGATTGGGATTAATTGAAAAATTAAAAAGTATCCATTTTATACATATTCACATATTTAACGCAACTGTAGGACTACAATTAAGTTTTATAATTTCCATATTCACAATAGCTTTTAGGACTCAGTATAAAAAGGACGTATAAATCTAAAGCCTAACAACACTGTCAGGGTATTGCAGATTTCATCTCTCTATTAACCTAAGTTAAGTAAAAAAATATTTAATTCATACAATGTTTTCTTTCTCCTCTTCATTTTCAATGTCATCTTCATTCTGGCCATCATCCTGCAAGACCACTGAGGATGGTGCCACCCATTCATCTTTTGCCAACAACTCCACAGCTACAATATCTTCATGCACTGCTCGGTTTAAATGTTTCAGTCCCTGTATAATTATCTGGATTTTTTAGAAAACAAAAAATGAAAATGCAAATATTCATGATGATAGCAACAGAAGACCCAAATCAAAGCAGTATAACAGAAGAGTATCCATGTATAACAGGCTCTGCACTCTGAAGAACATTTTAAGGCATGTTTGTGAGGCATTTTCTTCCCCTGCCTAGGTTTCTTTCAGTACTGATGATATTATTTCAGGATTCCAATTGCCTCTATAAATATCAGTTGTTTTCCCCAGACTTTTTTGGGTTTTTTTAAATCAGACAATCCTTCTATTTTTGCAGGCTAGGGGACTCCATAGACTACTGGGAGATAGGAATAAAAGAAACTAAGAGCCAGAGAAGCACCTCTAGCTGCCACTACAAATAGGGAGGGAGGAGACAACTGCTGCTGCTTGGAAACAGCGTCTGTACAACTGTACCGACAGAGAATCCAGCAGGCAGACAGCTGGGTTAACTGCTTGGAAGGGAACAGCCCATCTGCTCATCACCAGGCATGAAAATAGTGGGGGAAATAAAGCAAGAGAGCCCCACAAGGGCTCACCACACTTTTTCTGAAAATCCTCCTACAAACTTGTTTCTCTGTCTTTCACCATGTATTTTAAAAAAATTAAAAAAAAAAAAAAAAAAAAAAAAAAAGTGTTATATTCGAGTCAATTCAAAAACTATTAACAACTAAGATTCGGCTTTATTTTATCAAATACTTTATCAAAGCACAAAGTATAATTTTAAACACATTATTCTCTTTTCAAAAAGAGCATAGTCAACATTTCAGTAGTCTATATCCATACAAATAAACAAACAAAAACAAAGCAGAAGCTGGAAAAACACAGAAGAGGAAAAATTACTATAATGCTCCTTTTTAACAACATATGTCACCATGAAAGAATTACATTTTAAGTCATTACTGAGGCTAGTTAAAGTTCACAGCATGAAGTCAAAATGAAAAACTCACCTCTTTGTTTTCTTCAGCATCTCCATGAACCCAAACAGTAGCTTCAAGATAATTATCTCTGCTTGCCCTATAAGTGCCTTGGAGATAAGTACCAGATTTTATTCCTTGCTGCAGTTTGCTAAGAGGAATATGTTCCGGGAAAATTATTTTTCCACTTTCTATTTCTTTCTAAAAACAAAACCAAAACCAAAAACAAACAAACAAAAAACAAAAACAAAAAAAAAAAAAGAAATTTTCAGTCTTCTGTATTCATGATTATTCCAAAAGCAAGCTCAGGAACAAGACACTCACGCTAGCAAACTCCAAAATTGTAACTATGTGTAGGTATGAATATGTACAATAATGAAAAACTACTGTTAAGCAGTAATTTTTCTAATGAAGCATAAAAAGCATAAAGAACATAGAAACATGAAAATTCTAGGAATGCCTCCCTTTCTTTTCCTGTTTGCCTGCAGTTACTTAAAAAGATACTGCACAAGTGACATACACTTTTACATTGATTTGGATATACTGACTAAACATATACCTAGTGAAGAAAATATTAGCATAGTATTACATAGTAAACAGTATAGCACACAGTGTAAGCATATACTGTAAGCGATATGGAACATTATGAAAATACATTACTGTGAGTAAACTTTGGAGCAGTCAGACAATTAGTTAAAGCTGAATGAACTACAGCTAACTACTGAAAAGATCAGCTGAGCCCTCCACTTTCTTCCCACTCTTGGATGTCCCACTCCATTCTGTTATAACTAACTGATGAAATTAACCTTCCCATTTTTTGGCGCTGTTAGTTTTCAGCTGTATCAGTCTTATGTGAAAATATAAGCCTTGATTCTGATAAACACAAAGCACAAGGAAATAGAAGAGGAGGTAGCTCATCTTCAAGCTGTAGCCTGCACTTATGTCAACTTAACTGACCACAAAAATCAGAGCTTTTCATAGAAAATGCTTTTGATCAATAATAAGTTAACATAAACTTTCAAATAGACACAAAACAAAGACCTAAATGGTTTGCAATATACACTTCTGTAGTTTTCATTTTGTTTCCATTATTTCCAGTATTTATATACTTTCTTTAACCAATTGTTATTATTCTCATCTTCACATCAGTTATCTAAAGCAACTGGCTTTTTACAAATAACTAGATACCTACTAATAGGCATATAAGCGGCAGTAAAAACAGCTGCAATATTTCCTTTTTTCTCTTCAGCTGTCAAAAAGTTATATTGCCAAAATGGTAATGAAGTGCAGAGTCCTCATTTTCTAAACTGATGCTAGTAGCCTGACATATGGTGTCCAATAATATACTGCAAACCATTTATGATAAATTTATTTTATAAAAAGAAAATAAAAACATACCCCTTCATCAGATACACAAGCAAGACGATCTACAAGATCGGGATTAGCTATCAAGCTTTTTATATACTCCTCACCTATAAAAGCACACACATAAATATTTATGCAAGAGATGCACGGGATTTAGGTATGAAGACACTGCTGAGATTATATATCTGAGTAACACATTAAAACATACATGCCACTTCACTTACACGTATAAGCAGTTATTCCTTCCTCTAGAGCTTTCTCTTTATTAGTTCTGTCATTTGTTAAAAAGATAACTTGGATCTTCTCCTCATCCTCTATTTTCTTCAAGTGTTCATTGTACCATTTTACTGCTACCCGAATGGCTCTGTCATTGCGGTCATTAGAAGTTTCTCCTTGCTTTTGCTCTATGTATGTTTCTCTAAATAAATAAAAGGGCAGAAACAAAACAAAACAAATCCCAACATCTTCCCATACTGACAAAAATTTTTCAGACAAACAAGATCAAGATTGTGAGGACAAAAGAATCACTGCTGTACCAATTTTTATAATATGTGTAACACTCTATAGGCCACTGAAGAAGGGTCAGGAGACACAAGAGTCAAGAAAAATAGCAAGGAAGCGTTAATTTCTAATACAACCTTCTCACTGATGACTGAAGAGGACTGCATTCAAGATGCTAGAACTATGCATTCAAGATTCCTAGAACTACGATACTGCAGTAGTGGAAACTACTTGTGAGCACAAATAAAGGCAAATTAATTGCATCTTAATTTCTCAGCGCTTTCTGTCACAAACCAACAAATTTTTTTAATGTTTAAAAAGGACACTAAAATGGAAAAGCGTTATTCCATTGCTCAAGTTAGTCTTGTCTATAAACTGTATTCAATATTGTAATCACGTTTTCATAATATATATGCTTATACTAATTATAAAACAGAAAAGCTCCTGAAACATGCAACTATTTCCCAATAGGATTCCTTAGAAGTATACAGTTCTATGCACCTCAGTCTAATTTTTTTTTTTACCTAGTTCACATGTGCCAGTTCTGTTTCCCAGTTTCTTTTACTGGACATCAGTACAACTTTGTTATACCCTGTTCCACACCTTACCGATGATGTTCATTGGTGAAAGAATAGAAGTGTTTTTCCGGGTTTCCAATCACGTCCCTAATTCGCTTGTACACTGGTGCACTCCGATTCCTGACTTCTTGTAAGACTGTCTGTAGTACAATGACATTCTTAATAACAGGATCTTCAAGTATATCAATCTGAGGAACAAAATGGAAATGAATCAAAATTGTTGTTTAATTCTATCCAATAACAGGACTTGAAATATTTGTTTGGTTAATATGTAAAAAGCTAACATGAATAATGAGTTGCGCTTCTTGTGCCTTTTTCTCTCACCATTGGGAAACTGAACAGCATATTAAGCTGCTTCCTCCTGCTTGTGGGCAAAAAGTTAATAGGATTTTCCAACCTCTTCATGACCTGAATTTTGCTGGAGTGAAGATAAGGACTTATTCTGACTTCCACCAAATTCAGTCCCAACATATGCAGGACTCCAATCAAATTTAAGGCCAGGTGCACACCAGAAATTTTGTTTACATAAGATGGGTTCTTGTGAATTATAATCTTCGTAACAAAATACATCTATGCACAATCCAACAGTAATCCAACATAATTTAAAGGCTGTCTGGCATATGTCTTTGTGAGCAATGCAAACCATAAAATAGTACCTGACCACTGTTACACAGCTAACATGGACATGCCTGTGCACGTGTAGGCTTAAGTTCTCCAAAAACAATCCCACTGTTGCACTGCAATTTTAATTTCCGCAGATTCAAATCAACTGGAATTCTGCTAGCTGCTCTTCACCTTTTCAAAGGCTGGTTTTTTTTGAGGAATCCTGTCAAAAATTTTTCAGCACTTTTCTTTGCCAACTCCTGACAGCCGTGGTGTGTGAGAGAGACAAATGTACACCAAAAATCCATGCTCCTGTCAGGAGAAAAAGGTGAGCTTAATTTCCTAAGCTCGTGGCAAGGAACTATGAAAACCTATCTTCAAAAAGAGACAGCAATAAGGCTCTAGAGGGCATGGCTAGAAGAATTAAAAGCAATGCCAGACCAAGCTTCTTTGCACCTGATGTTTAGATGACCTAAAAGATTTAGACCCATGTTCACAGGGGCAAGAAATCCAATATTATTCTATGCACGAGCTGAATTACCCGGCCAAGTCTTACTGTTGCAATCCTGTTCCAGTTGCTAGGTAAAACCTTTTCGTACTGTTACTGAGAGTTCCTAACCCCTGGCGCTCCAGTTCACAGCAGCGTACCCTGGCACATTCTCAGAGTGCTCTATAGTATGTATATATATTGTCAACAGACACCAAGAAGTCCGTGGCTGAAAACATCCCTTGACTTGCTGTTTTGGGAAGAAAATCCTTACTTACAATTTTTGTGATGGGTAACTGCTAAAACACGTGAGTGTTGTGCCCCTCTCCCGAGTAATCCATGTTAGGATTCATGAATTACTTCCAGTCTCCAATATCTGCATGGGGCTATCCTACTTTCTACAAGTGTATTCAAAAGCAATCAAAAAAAGTCCAACATCGAGCTTGGGAATTCACTGCCTCCCAACCTGGAGTTCGACTGTCTGCACTGCCCAGTCTCAAGCCTTTGCACAGTTAGTGATAGGCTGCAAAGTAAAGTTCATCCCATGCTTCCAGAGTTGTACGTGGGATGATTTTGCAGCCTTTATTCATTACCTGAAAACAACATCACAGTATAAAGAACCTAAGCCTACAACAGTCTCTGAAAAAGAGAATTGGTATTTAGGAAAATTCAGGTTGACAGGAAAATTCAGTGACCACCTGAAGATCCCAATGACTGCTTCAGAGTCTATTCACTCTCCTTGCCTGACTTTGCATACCCATATCAGACCACAACAAACAAAACAAATGCTGTTCTTTATTCCTACCGTTCAGGCAGCAAAATGTAAAACCGGAAAATAGTCTAAAACCAGACTAGACCCGGTGATGCTGAAGGCCTCCTCAGTAGCTGGCAGGAAATAAAAGACTACCCGTTCAAGGATCAAGCAGACACAAGCAACAACGGGAAGACCCAAGCCCGACAGCGCTCTGCTAAACGCACCCCTCCAGGAACGATGCCTGAACCCCACGCCTCAGGGGAGCGGGGTATCTCACACCCACACGGATCTAATCAAGGCTAGAGCAGGGCTTAAGGCTCCACAGGCGGCACGGCCGGGCCCAGAGGGAGGCGGCGGGCCCTCCCCGGCGCCCGGGCGTGTGGCTCCGCTGAGGCAGCCGCCGCCCGGCGCCGGCGCCCGCCCCCTCCCGGAGCCGCCGCCGGGAGCTGCTCACCTGGTGAAGGAGAAGGTTGGTGTCGGGCAGGAGGTAGTGCGGCCCAGGGCAGAGGCTGCTGGCGGCGCCGCTGGGCTGCGCCTCCAGGCCGAGGCCGGGCCCGGCGGGGCGGGGGGGGCAGAGGCGGCAGGCAGCGGCGCCGCAGGGGATGTCCTCGCGCAGGTAGTGCTCGCGCACCACCTTCACCACGGCGCCCGCCCGCGTGCGCTTCAGGAACGCCCGCGAGGTCAGCATGGCGCGCGCCGCGGCAGCCCTGCCGCCTCCCAGCACGCACCGCGGAGGAAGTCGGCAGGGAGGGGAGACTCCACCTCCCATCGTGCCGCGCGGCTGAGCGCGAGAAGCGGCGCGCGGCGGCGCCCTGGTCGCCGTGGTGATGGCGTCGCGCAGCCCCGCCTCAGCCGCCCTGAGGGAAGGCGGAAGGGCGCGCATGCGCCACCGGGCGCGGGGTCGCCGGCTGAGGTAAGTGCCTGGCGGGGCGCGGGGGCTGGGGCCGCGGTACTCGGTGCTGCGGTACTCGGTGCTGCGCCGGCCCCTCCTCTCCCGGCGTGCGTGGGTATCAGCGAGACAGGGCCAGCTCCCCCTCACCCCGTCGCCGCGTGCCGTTACCGGTTGCCGTTGCCTTCTGCAGAGCTGGGCATCCGGCGGGTAGAACAGCATCTCCTCCACCGAGCTGCTCCCGCCGTGGGGAAGGGGGTGGTGGCGCTGCCCTGTGGAGGCGGCAGCGGCCCGGGAGAGCTAGCCGCCGGCGGGCTCCGCGCCCCTCGCGGCAGGGCAGGCGCTGGCCTGGGCTCCGAGTGCAGCATCTCCCTTCTCTGTAGGGCTTTGAACAGCATGCGTTAGTCGGTGCATCTCTTAATTAAAAGCTGTGGTCTGTACCAAGTGGCTGTAAAAGTATGTGTGACTGTTAAGTAGCTCGCTTTTGGAAAGGACTGGTAAATTAGCCTGGTAAGAACAGTGGAGCTACTTCTTTAGAGAAGACAAAGGTGGGGATCAAAGTATTCCTCTACCGTTTTCTCTAGCTAGTCTTGTTCTCTGACATTGTATGCCTCATGGGTCTTGGGAATTTTCAGTGCATGCTCTTCTGGCTGTGAATGGCAGGTGCACATCTTGATTTAGCTATACCATCTTACTAGTAAGCTTGATTCACACCAGTATTTAGCTTATTGCAGTCAAACCCCTTGTCAATAATTATTTAGGAAGAGAGTCCTCAGGCAACTGTCCTCTTCAGAGCTTCTTAAAATGTTTTTCTGGGGTGAACAAAAAAATATATTCATGTGATGCTGAGAAGTATTGCATAGTGGTCTTGTTTAACTGGTTGATTTTTCATAATGACATAATGCCTTTTACTTAATTGTTTTGATTCTTGCAGCTGATTCTTCAGGGGGCTCATCTCAAAGTACAACTTAAAAAAGCTTTGCAAATAGTGGAAGAAAATGTCACATAAAAGCTCTAAGGAAATCCGGAAAGTAAACATTTCTAGCTCCTTGGAGTCTGAAGATATTAGCTTAGAAACCACAATACCAACCGATGATGTTTCTTCCTCTGAAGAGAGAGAAGGTACTGTTAAAATCACTAAGCAGCTGATTGAACGGAAAGAGTTGCTCCATAATCTTCAGCTGCTTAAAATAGAATTATCTCAGAAAAACTTGATGATTGACAACTTGAAAGTAGAATATTTGACCAAGGTAAGAAATGTTGCTTCTTTTGTCGTAAAATCTTTTCTTGTTTCTGGTGCTTTTAGAGTATGGTAGAAACTTCCATTCTGAAAAGAATTTCTGTGAATTGCATACTGGAAGCCTACTTAACTTTTTTTTTTAATGAGAAAAGGAAGAAACAAAGATACATAAAACTTAGCTGATTTGTCCAAGGCGTTATACCTGTAAATGGATGAGGGGGATCAAATTAGTTTTTCCTTTTCTAAAAACAAAGGGAAAAGACCTGTATTCTTTCAGAAATGATGTATAATTTTGTCACTGAGCTTTTAACCTGAACTTGTGGAATACTCGAAAAAGGCATCTGAATGCTATTCAATGATCTATTAATGAAGATGTGGCTAGAATATACCAACATGCTAATAGTAGGAGATTTTGTTGTGTACAGTTTCCACTAAGATGTATGAAATTAAGAAACATGTAAAAGCTTTGCCATGTTTGTGTGCAGTCAATATTTACAACCTGGTGTATACTAACTGTGGCTTTCACTGGCTTGCTGCTCTGAGTTTAAGCGTAGGTTGAAATCAGCTGAACAAGTAGCTATTTGGCTGAAAAAGATCAATTGTGGAACTAAGTCTTTTTTATTCTTAGTTTGTTAGGGCAAAATCCATATTGTACTTTATGAAGTCTTGGCATATTTACAGGTCTTGTTAGACAGTCATTATTGTACTTCCCAGCACGTTGGGCTCTCCACTTTTTTCTTTCACGTTGTTCTTTTTGTCAAATATGTTTTAAAAATTACCAAGTTAACTTCTTTTCTTCATTTTATATTTATATTCTTTAGATTGAAGAGCTAGAAGAGAAGCTTAATGATGCAATCCATCAAAAGCAGCTCTTGTCTTTACGATTGGATAGCCAGCTGGCATTACAGCAAGAAGATGCTAGGTATGATGGAATTAAAACAAAAAAACTTCATCTTTAATAACTTATTAATATGAATTCAAATTAATTAATGGACAGTTAATGGAAAGTGGTGATTATGAATTGCAGGAATAGGATTTCTTTTGCAGATTGTATTAGTATTTCCATTCTAAAAATGGAATTTACATATTTAATTTACATGTAACTAAATTTGAATTCAGCTCTCACTGGCTGAAGTTTGTAGCTTTGGTTTTATTGTTACCTGGATTCAAAATTTAATAGGAACTTGGAGTAAGAACATTCTTGAAACCAGTAAAGAGCAAAAGGAACAGGTAGAGGGGGTAGACTTTCCATCAATTTAAACTGAATTTTTAGTAACTGTGCAGCCTGGATGACTTGGGAAAGGTAAGGGGATAATGTTTAGCACTTCCAGTTAGGATTGCTTATTGATCAGAAATACTTTCAGTTGATGATTTAGAAACTTACTTTTCTCCTTGCTTTTCTGAAACACTTTGAGTTAACCTATAGCTGAAAATAGACTGGCTAGCAGGCTTCTCCAAATTACTTTGTCAATTAAATGTTTTAACACCTGTAATAGGACTGTGAAGGAATAGCATTACTTAATATTCTCCTGTTAAAGTAGAGGATGCACCAGCTTACAGGATGTGACTAATTCAAGGTCATATTCTGTAGTAAGCCTGGAACAGATTTAGGGATGTGAAGCTAGACCTGAGATTAGTTACAGCAAAGTGTTTCAACTAAGAGCAGCTGACTGTCAGAAAAATGTCTGTCATTCTGTATGCTTATTTGCACCAGAGTGGAATATTTTTATGTTGGCCATACTTGAATTATCTGAGGAGTGTTCAGTAAAAAAGTACTGATGTACAAATTGTTATTAATAGGCATAAAAAACCTGAATTACTTTCCTTTCCCCAGTCTTTTCATTAGTTTTCTTGTCTGTCTGTTACCTCACTTTTCATCCCCGTTTAACAGAATCGTACACTATGTGCAGAATATGTCCTTGTGTGACTGCTTTGTTGACCTGGGATTTTCTTTTGTCTTTTTGAAACAAGTGGGGCAAACATCACCTTGTAGTACTAGCTAGTATTTTTAATATTACTTTTTAAATAATGTAGGAATTATTGCATTTTGAAGGATGATTTAATTTTAATATGTTTTCAAAAGTTACAGCTAAAACCTCCAAAAAAGTAGGTCAGTCGCCTTTGATTTAAATAAAATACAATAAAGAAAACACTTTGAAAGATCTCTTAAGTGACATGCAGTTTCTCTTGCTGAATAATATCTTGTCACTGGTGATAATAGTAATGATAGTGTTTTAAGGCTGGAAGTAAGGTTGCTTGTTTAAGTGTAGTGGTGTTTGCGGTTTTTTTTGGTTTTTTTTGTTTTTTTTTTAAAAGGGCCCCAACTTTGTATGTTACACTGGGTAGAAAATGAAGGGTTGTGTGTGGAATAGGCCGTGAGCATGTATATGCTGAAACTTGGCAAGACACAAATTGAAGTTACTGTTGCTTTATTTGGTGATTTACTAGCTCCTTGGGTTTTGTGTGGAAATAGATTCTGCTTTTTCATGTTTTTAATCTTTTAATTGGTAGATTAAGACTAATTTATAAATTCAAGTCAGCATATGTGGAGATTAATTGTCACTTCTCAGATTCAGCTTTGTACTATGAAGTTCCTGGCTTTTTATGTATACTGTGTCTGATATGATTGTGTAACCATGGTGGTATACACTCTTGTGCTAATTACCTAATTTCTCTGTAAATTTTCCCCTCTACAAAATGAGCATAACTCGTTCCCTTGCTGGGGTATTGTGAAGGTTTGTCACTTGTGTTACTCGCTACTTAATGTCTTCTGTTTTCAAATCAATCCTGAAGAAAACATCAGGCTCTAATGAAACACGAAATGGAAACTATTTTATTGAGACAGAAGCAACTGGAGGAAACGAATCATCAATTAAGGGAGAGGGCTGGAGATATCCGTCGTAGCTTGCGAGACTTGGAATTAACAGATGATTGCTATGAGAAGCTGAAGTCTCTTCCTGAAGATCAGCTTTCTATCCCTGAATATGTTTCTGTGAGTACTGTGTTTTGTATTGGTTTGAAATATAGCTCTGTCCTGGGTCTGGCTGGGGTGGAGTTAACTTTCTTCATAGCAGCCTGAATCTTGCTGTGGTTTGGATTTGTGGCTAAAACAGTGTTGGTAACACACCAGTGTTTTGGCTATTGCTGGACAGTGCTTGCACAGCATCAAGGCTTTCTCTTTTCCACACTCTGCCTCCCCCTGTCCCTCGTGAGCAGGCTAGGGGTGGTCATGAGGCTGAGAGGGGACACAGCTGGACAGCTGACCCGAATCGGCTAAAGAAATATTCCATACCATCTAACATCATGCTTAGCAACATAAACTGGAGGTAGAGAAGGAAAAAGGAGGTGGGGGGGTGGCTTCCAAGGTGGTTATTGCTCAGAGGCTGGCTGGGCATCGGTCTGCTTGTGGGAGGTGGTGAGTGATTTCTCTGCATGGCTTTTTTTTTTTTTTTTTTTTT